>JAVJIF010010224.1:0-127616 GCA_038442645.1 Agave tequilana
CTTCCAAAAAAAATATAGATCTGAAATTTTCAGTTCATCAATCCGAAAAATTTAGTGTTATTGTTTCCTAAATTTTCCGAATAATTTCGTTAAAAAATTTATTTTTTTAAAAAAAGATCTGATCAAGATGGCACCCAAGAAATCATCCCCAGAAAAAGTTAAAGGGAAACTTTTGAAAATAACTTTTAGGGGTTCTTTAACCCTTAACAGTTTGATTTTTTCAGTTGTGATTTCTATTTTTTTAAAACAAAATTCCCTATCTTAATTTAACTTTGATTCATAAGTGTCTGATGAACTGAATTTTTTCAGGAAAATTTTGTTTTTTCTAAAATTTTTAAGATTCTGGTTTTTAAAAAATAATTTTTAAATTTTTATTTTAAAAACTTGCGACCATGGTCGCAATTAAGAGTAAAAGAGTCGCCTTTTTGTTTTAAAGAAGTAAGAATAAAATTATATATATTTATGTGATTTGAAACAATATTTATTAATTTTTTACACTGAAACTTTAATCCGAGTCACAGTTTAAGATGAAAAAAATAGGAATTAACAATTTATTAGAAAATTTTTTAAATTTTTTAATTTTTGACACAGCGACAAAGGTCACTGTGTGTTTTTTAATTCTGTTTTTGTCGACTTGGGTCACATTATTTATATTAGCGACCTAGGTTTCTGCAACCTGGTCGCAGTCTGTAAAAAAAATATTTTTTTAAAACTTATTAACGACTTATTGGTTTTAAGATTATTTTTTTTAAAATTCTGCGACTGATGTCACAGTGTTGCCATCTTTTCTCTTTTCGGGGGCCTAGGGCGCAGTTTGTTCTACTAAGCTTTATAGGATACTGCGACCCTGGTCGCAGTATGATGAAACAAAGGTCCCGATTAGTTAACTAATTGGGTTAATTAGAAAATTGCGACCCCTGTCGTAGTGTAATATAATAGTGTGACTTTAGTCGCAGTGTTTTATAGTTTATTAAATACTGTTGCGACCAAGGTCGCAGTCAATTTTTTCCAAATTTATTTAAAAATACTACGACCTTGAATTTTATACTAATATTGTTAATGTTTCTGTATCTATAGGTAAGCAAGAACTGAAGGTTCGTCCTATGAGATCGAGCCTATATGTGCGAATTCATAAGAAAATTTAAAAAGCACATTCAGGCAGATTTTGTCAATGCGATGAAGGAGACCTCGTTTGGTCCAATTTTCATGGCCTTCTATAATGAGGAGTTTGGTACTGACAAAGGCCTAAAATCAAATATAAGTGTACTAAAAATTATAGACTAGTATGACAAGGAGACAAGGACCTTTCTAATTGGGCAAACAAATTGAGTTAACAGTAGAGGATGTTACCCTTACAATTGATTGACCTATCAATAGGCAAATTTTATTATGAATAAGATCTGTACAATGAAGGACAAGGAGGTTATAAAACATTATTTCCCTACTATAAAGAAGATCACAAAAGTATCCATTGAAGAAACTTTGGATAATCTTCTGATCAAGAAAAGAAGGAGGACTGAATTAGATGTGATCAAGGATGAACAGCTTGAGCAGGAAGTGACTATAAATAAATTATAAGTGACAGACAAAGATTTGCAGCTCAAGACTTTACAACAATAATCATCATGTATATGTCGGCCACTCTATTCTTTTCTTGAGGAATAAAAATAAGTACTTGAGGGCATATGTTATTGAGCTAGAAAGAAAAATTGAAAAAATAGAGAATGAAAAAGCTCTCAAGGCTGAATTAAAAAAAATGAAGAGAGAGAGAAGAGAGAAAAGAAAATTGAAAAGCAGCAAAAGAAAATAAATGTGAAGGAAGAAGAAGAAGAAGAGCTGCTGAGAGCAGTCACTGCTGCGAAGGAGAAGGAGGAGAAGAGAAAAAAGGAGAAGGAGGAGCAGGAGAAGGAGAAGAGAAGGAAGGAAGAGGAGGAGAAGAGGAAGCAGTTGCAGGAGGAGGAGGAGAAAAGAATGAAAATTCAAGAAGAGGAGAAGTGAAGGAGGGAGTAGGAGGAGAAGGAGAAGAAGGGATGGAAGAAGAGGAGAGGAGGAGGGAGAAAGAGGAAAAGGAGAAGAGGAGAAAGAAAGAATCAGAGCTTAAAAAGAAAAATGAGGATGAGAAGAAGCAAAAGAGGATGAGGGAGCAGATGGAGAAGTAGGCGGAAGAAAAGAAGAACAAGGAAGAGGAGGATTTCAAGCGATCTAAATTCGAAGTGAGTATTGCTGAGGAAGATTTCTCAACTTTTACTTTGAATTTAATACAACAGATCCTTGATATCCAAAAAGACAAAGTTTCTGATGAAAAAAATGAAGAACATACTCCGGTCCAGAAGCAAGAGTTAAAAGAAAAGTTTTAGATTACACTAAAGAATCGATAAAAAGGGGAGTTAAAGAACGCAAGAGTACTGAGAGAGATCACAATGACTCTGATTTCATTGATCCAAATAAAAGAAGAAAACTATTGAAGATCCTCCTCCACAACCTGCAGCTCAGACTTCTGCCCCTGATTTCGGCAAGGCAAAGAATGCAGATGCTCATCTGAAAACCAGGGAATTGAATGAATCGATTGCCTACAGAATTCTACATCCACAACAACAAACCCTCATCAAAAATTTCTTAGATAAAGCCACCTCTAAGTAATTTTTTTCATTTTATTTAAATTTACATCAAAATATAAGATATTTATATTATGATATTTTCATTATTAACTTTTTTTTATTTTTGCTGTGCTATTGCATATCAGGATTCTGATAACGGAATAATAGTTGCAAAAAATGACATAGAGGATCCGATGTTCAGTAGAGATTTATATGCTAATATCATTCATTTCTATATGAAGCATCTAGAGATTAGAGGTGGATTTAAAAGTATTTTTTTCGAAGCGAAGCTTGGGTAAACATCTATTTTCTCCTTTATATTTAATTAAAACATCACATTTTTACTTAATGTAGTAATTTATTCCTTTTATGGTCGCAATATACTAGTCGCATTTACTACTTATGAGGCCTAATGAGTTAACTGCGATCTGGGTCGCGGTCGCAGTTGCTAATTAATCTTTAAAATTGAAGCTGAATAATGATGAATGCGACCTTGGTCGCAGACTACATATTCATTAACAATAGCAACACAGTGACCATGGTCGCAGTCGCAGTTTCTAATTAATCCTAAAATTTAAAGCTGAATACTGATGAATTCGACCTTGGTCGCAGATAAAAAATTAATTAAAATTAACAACACAGCGACCTTGGTCGCAGTTAGTTTTCTGGCTGAATAAATCAGACTGCGACCAAAGTAGCAATAAAAAATATACTTGGTTAAAGATTTACTGCGACCCATGTAGAAAAAACTGTGACCTTGGTAACCGTTCTGATTTCATATAATTTTTGATATTTTTTTGCATTTTAATACTTAATCTATGAATTTTTTTTGTTTTTACAGCACGATGTTGTATCTCAAAATAGAGATCTGGAAGATTATTTTATCAAGTAGTTGTTGAGAACTGGACAAGAGATGTCCATTATATGTTCTTCCTGATCAATCACAAATATAGTGCTAAGGAAGCTGAATTTCACTGGACCTTATTGGTATTGGATTGCCATACACAAGAGTGAATTTTTTTATAACTCTTTGGTTCCAGTAGGGAAATCTAATAATATATTAAAGCTGTATCAATCAGATGCCAGAACAATGGTGAGTTAAATTTAATCTTGCAATTATTGAATATTTGCATTTAATTTGATTGATATTGATTTTTTTTTTATTGACAATGCAGAAAGAACGATTGTTATAAATTTTGGAAACTAATTTCAATAAAAGGTTGAAGAAAACCTATATAAAATATGCAAGATGTCACCAACAGGCAAACATGTCTATATTTCTTTTGACATTTACCTAAGATATTTTCTGCTGATTTAACGTATAAATTTAATCTCATATAATTTTTTCGCTGTACAATTTTAGTGTTGATTGCACTGTATATGTATTTAAGTACATTGAAAATATAACATTTGGTGCTCCATCAACAGTTGATATTGTGACGACGGCCGATGTACGAAGACTGAGAAGCGAGCTTGCATACATGTTAGTAGCATATAGAGAAAAAAGTCGGGATAAAGAAACTGAATTAACAAGAAGGATGGCATTTGAAGATTAAAATTTAACTTAATTTTTATTTCAATATTGTTATTTCATTCATATTAATTTTTGTATTATAAATGTAACATCTTTGTAAAAGCATGTCAATTCGATTTATTAATGTAATTTATCTATATTTTTATTTGTTATAAAGTCCATTGAGATTTCTTATTTCCATTCAATACATGTATGAGAGTCAGCGACTTAAGGCGCAGTGAAATTAAATACCAATAATGAGTTCCAATTCCTTTCGTATACAAAGTAGCATTCATAAACAAGGAGGTTGTATAGACTTCTTATAATGCGACAATGGTCACAGTGCGAATAAATTATGAAAAAATATATTTATTTATTAGCATTGTGATCACGGTCGCAATAAATGAATCCGACTACAGGTCACACTGCGACCATGGTTATAGTGCCCAATCGGGAACTGCAACGTTGTTATATATATAACGATATATGTTTTAAATTTTGTTAATATCATTAATTTAATGAAATGTAAACATGATCATCACGACTTTTTCTAACGTAAGAAACTAAAATAATAATAGTCTTGCAATTTTCAAAGCAAAAAATAATTGCATCTCAAAATATATTAATTTTTAACCGTTTTTGAAAACTGAACAGTCATCTGAAAAGTATACACATTTTGAAAAAGACAGAAATAAATTTACGCTATGTTCACGTCGTTTGAGAGCATAAACCTTTTGGAATTCCTGATGAATTGTACATTAAGGGTGTCCATTAAAAGATAACAAACAGACTAAATTATATTTTTGAAATTCCTCTATGTCAAAAATCTAAAAAAGATGTCTTCTCCACCATCTTCCCCTAAAAGAAGCCATTCATCTAATGATGATTGGCAATATAGTTCTGATACGTTCCCTCGCTATGGGTCAGAGGATGAGCTTGATACAGAGACCCATTCTGGGAGTTCATGGATGAAATGAAATACCGCTGTGAAGAGAAAGAAAGCGAAGAAAAGAGTGGCGGTAATGAGGAGGAACAGGAGGAAAGCGATACAGAAGACGAAGACCGTCATAATATGGATGACGAAGATGATTATGATGGTGATGACGAGGATGACTAGATTAGTCCTCTTAAATATGTATTTATTTTTTAAGGCAATTTATGCCTTTTTTGTAATATTAATTATATAAATAAATATTTTTCTAACTTTAATTTTACTGGTCGCACTTTTTCACTGTTTTAATTCTTATGTTTGTTGGACATGGAACATGAAATATGTCGAAATCTTTTCATATTTTTTAAATCCCAAAAACTGAACAGTCACCTAAAAAGTATACACTGCGACTAATGTCGCAGTGATAAAACTGAACAGTCACCTAAAAAGTATAGACTGCGATTAGTCCAGTCACAAAAAGGTAATATAAATGGCTAATATAAGAGAAAAATCGTAATTGCGACCAAGGTCGCATTGTTAATTGTAAAGTTCTAAATTTCACAAATTATAATTAATTATAACATATTTCAACATATTAAACTGGTAACATCTTTAAAAATCTTAATGTAATAATTCATACACAATAAAAAAAATCAAACAAAGCTAAAATATAATATAGTATGAACTACGACTCCGATCGCAGTTATGAAACTACACACATTTGTAAATTGATGATAGTGATCAAAGTCGCAGTCAAAAGAAATAATAAAGGTTTCATTAACTCAATAAATGTGCATACAATGACAACAATTTATATTCAATGAACTATAGCATTCTGTATGAATACGCCTAACTTAATTAAAAATCTTAATGTAATAATTCATACAGAACAAGAGAATTAAACAGTAAAAAAAAAAGTGAAATATGAACTGTGACGCTGATCGCAATTCTGAAACTACAGACTTTTGTTAAAAAACAGATGATTGCGACCAAAGTCACAGTCAAAAGAAGTATTGAAGATTCCATTAACTTAATAAAAATACATGCAGCGACGACATTCTATGTAAAATTTACTATATCATTCTGTACGAATATACGCCAACATTGTCGTAGTGAATTTTAAAAAAATATTTCCACTGTATTCAAATATTATTATAAGTACAACATATTACATTGGAACAAGAGATGGGAAACAGTCAAAAAATGCAGCAACAGCACCTATACTGCGACCCAGGTAACTGATAGCACGGAATCAGAAGTAAATACAAAAAAGTAAGCCAAATCTAACTCTTCATTAACATACCACTCGCCTACATCATTGGCGGTGTTATTGACATCGAGTTTATTAATGCTCATTACTAGTGGGTTCAATTCCCAAAGAATTCTTTTTCTGCCTCTGGCTCGACATCAGCTTCATTACCAGAGTCAAATTATTCTGGCTGGGGATTTTCGTCTGTCTCCAAGACTCCTAGTACAAAAGGGAGTCTGTGAAGTAGTTCTCTACCCCCTTGAACGGATGCCTTTCAGCGATCAACGCTCGGACTTTTCCATCTCCGTCAATATACTTCATGACTTGATAGAGAGTAGAGGGGACGATAGAGTTGCGATGAATCTATAGTCATCCCAACAACAAATTATATGAAGTGTTGGCGTCGATAACATGGCATGTCACCTCGAATCTTAGGTCTCCGATCTGACATTTAAGTTTGATCTTTCCCATTGGACACATACCATTGGCGTTGAAATCATAAATGGCAGTTTGAGTGGCACTCAATCGGTGAGTGGGATTCCAAGTGCTGCTAATCTGACGGGGCATAATGCTTAACGCGGATCCTGGATCCACCTGAATACGGCTCACTTCAGACAAACTAATATACCCCGTGAAGTATAGAGGCCTATCATGTTTCCCGTTAACCTGTATGTCGTCTGGCGTGAAGGTTATGCAGGGGGCATGTTGAGAGGTGTGGAGTCTTTTGTTGGCCCAAAAGGTTACACTCTCCATTTGTTTAGAGTTTTGATGATAACAAACAAATAAGAGCTATTTGGTACTAATTAGTTTGTTTAAGATAAGTTTCAGGTTAGTACCATATTTGGAGACCATTGCTAGCTTTTGCAAGACTTTCTAGGTCATGGAGCAATGAAGGCTTATAGCACATCAAGAAAGGAACTTAGAAGAGAAGGCTTATAGCATTGCATGGCTCAAGACTTCAAGATTGCTCAAGATATATTTTTAGATTTGTTTCTAGTTTTATAGTTTTGTTAAAGAATAGTGAATAAGTTGAAGCTCTATCACACACGTTTTGCGCACATCTTGTTTCCAAGAATATTTCCTATAATATGTACAAAAATAGTTTGTATACAATCTTCAGCCTACAAACTCATTTTTATCCATTATATATATCTCTTTTCAAAAACTATTTTGTTAAAAATCAAATTATCCTCAAGATTCTGTTTTTGTTTTGGCCTTTGACCTGAGCCGGTCGACCGGCCAGCCGGCCCGACACTGTGCCAGGTTAAGTCGGTCGACCGTCCCCTGTCGACCGAGGTTCTGGCAGCAGTGCGTATCCGTGTGCACGTTTCACGGTCGACCGGGCGGTCGACCGACACCTGCCTGACTGCAAGACCATTGCTCTCTAAATTTTTTGGGCGACCGGACGGTCGACCGAGAGCCGGCAACGGCTCTTATTTTTGTACTTCGGTCGACCGACCGGTCGACCGGAATAGCCGTTTGAACAGTAACGGCTATAATTTTAAGGCTGATTTTTTTGTCTTTTTCTCTTTAATAAGGGTTTAAATGTCATTTGCTGATCCTAATACTTTCTAATTAGCCTTAAGTGTGTTTTATCTCTAAACCCTAGCCCTCTACTATAATAGGGGTGTTTGGGGAGAGGTTGTTTACAAGAAAAATTTGCAAAAGTTTAAAAAGTTTAAGGCATTCAAAGAGCTTGGTTTCTTGATTTGTGCTGAAATTCTCTCTCATTTTCTGAAGTGTTTTCAAGAACTCTCTGATTTCTTTTTCTTTTCTCCTTACACACAAGAGCTTCATTCCTACTCATTGTTCTACAAGGATTTTGTAAGGGAAGAGAGTTTTTCAAAGAGAGTTTGTGGTCTTTTGACTACCAAGAGAGAACTTGTACTTGAGATTGTGGAGTTGGGTACTCCGGTGTATTTGTAACATCTTTGTGAAGTTATAGTTGTTAGAATCCTTTTGGGGAAGGCGGAGACGTAGAGCTGAGTGCTCGAACCTCGGAAAAATTCTCGGTGTTTGCGTTTGGTTTACTTGCTCTTCCTTCTTGCTTTACTTTCATTGCTCTTATTACTTGCTATCAATCTTCATTGCAAGATTCATTTGTTTTCATTCATCGTGTCAATCATAGTCCCATACAACAGGTTGCATTGCGCACCTCTAACTCATTTCAAGAGGAATCAAGAGAAGGAGTTCAGAACCCTTTACGGGGTATTCGGCTCTTAGTCTTGTTTTGGGCGATTGTTGCATCATATTTTAAATTGTGCATTGATTAGCATTATCACCTATTCACCCCCCTCTAGGTGATTTTCAATTGGTATCAGAGCTTGGACTCTAGGTTTGGCTTAACATCCTTAGAGAGATCCTTAAAATTTGCTAATCAACATTTGCATTCTATTTGTCATTCACTAGTAAACATGGCCGATAACATCAAAATCCCTCCTAAATTTGATGGACTCAACTTTCCTATTTGGAAGGTTAGGATGACTATCTTTTTGCAATCTTTAGGTAGCTTAGTAGCTAAGTCCTTGACCAAACCCTATGTAGTACCCGATAGTGATGAGAGCACTTGGACCGACTTTACCTTAGAGAATATGAGGCTAACTCCAAGGCTCAAAATTCTCTTCTAACCGCCTTGAATGAGGACGACCTTACACGGGTAATACATTGCCAATCCGCCTATGAGATTTGGCAACATTTGTTGGTCACACACGAGGGAACTTCACAAGTTAAGAGAGCTAAGATAGATCTCTTAAGGTCCCAATATGAATCTTTTAAAAGATTGATGATGAATCCATTGATTGCATGATTACAAGGTTTACTAAAATTACCATGCTCTTTCTTCTTTAGGTGATGATATTTTCAATATCAAAAGGTGCGGAAGTGATTCGGGCTCTTCCTACATCATGGGAGATAAAGGCCACCACCTTGAAAGAATTGAACGACAAGGATGAAATGGA
Source organism: Agave tequilana (assembly GCA_038442645.1). Taxonomy (NCBI): domain Eukaryota; kingdom Viridiplantae; phylum Streptophyta; class Magnoliopsida; order Asparagales; family Asparagaceae; genus Agave; species Agave tequilana. The sequence goes on from JAVJIF010010224.1 coordinate 9,248, forward strand.
CCTCATTAGTCTCATTGGGAACTTAAAAACCCATGAGATGGAAAAGAAGGAAAGAGAAGAGGCCGCTCCGCTAAAGAAGAAGTCCATAGCCTTCAAGTCTTCATCCACTCTTGAGGACGATGAAGAAGATGAAGAAGAAGATGAGCTCTCCCTTCTTGTGCGAATGTCAAAAGGATGTACCGAAGACCAGCTCAACTTCCGAAGAAAATTCGAAGGTAAAGAGGAGAGAAGAATTATTTGCTACAATTGTCGAAAGCCCGACATATCATGGCGGATTGCCCGAAATTCAGAAGAAGATGACTTCTTCCTTCAAGCCAAAGAAGCCGGTTGAAAAGAAAGCCTATAAAGCCACATGGGATTCGGAAAGCGAATCCGAAGACGAGATGGACCAAGCGAACATGTGTTTCATGGCAAACACACCAAAGGTAACCCTCAACTCTTGATGATGAAGAAGATGAATTGAGTAAAAGGTGCTTATACATGCTTTTGTTGAGCTTTCGGAAACATATGATAATAAAAAGGTAGAATGCTCAAAATTGGAAGGAAGTTGCTTTTCTTAAAAATCACTTGCTATTGTTACTAGAGAAAAGATGAAATTTCTTCAAATCTCATTTCTACTCAAAATGAATTTAGTACTTACAAAGTTGCATGTAAAGCAAAATTTTCTAAGATTGATGAAAAAGAAATTTCTTTTTTAAAAACTAAAATGGTTGATTTTGAAAAGGTTTTGAAAGATTGTGCTTTTAACACAAAGAAACTTGAAGAAAAGTTTTCTAAAAAGCACACTTCTCATATTAAAGATTCTCATGTTAAGATCCCTCATGCTCACACTACACACCACACTCATGCTAAATCCACACATGCTCACAAGTCTCACACTCACTATGCTTTTAAATATGATAGAGTGTATAGATGCACATATTGTGGTAAGAATGGACATTTGGCTAAGTTTTGTTATGACCAGTAAATAGATCAAATAATCTTGTTTGGGTTCATGGAACTAACTCTTTAGGACCCAAGGAAATGTGAGTACCAAATCAAGTCCTAAATTATTTGATATAGGTACACACTAAGGCTCCAAGACGTAGGGAGCGGTGGTACCTTGATAGTGGTTGTTCAAGACACATAACATGGGACATCAACAACTTTACAACCCTATCAAGGTACATGGAAGGTGGCACCGTCACCTTCGGGGCGCTCCAAGGGAACTATCATCGGTATAGGTAACATTCAAATTGGTGCATCTCCTATTATAGAAAATGTAGCTCTTGTTGATGGTTTGAAGCATAACATGCTTAGTATTAGTCAACTTTGTGACCGTGGACTTAAAGTTGTTTTTGATGATTCTCTTGCAAGATTTTTGATGTTAAAACCAATGATTGTATTCTCACCGGTTTTCGTGACAATAATGTTTATATCATTGACATGCTTAATTTAGATTGTTCTACTAAATGCTTGAATGCTTTTGATGAAAATTCTTGGCTTTGGCATAGAAGATTAGGACATGCATCTTTTGACCATCTTTCTAGGATTAATTCTAAGGAATTGGTGAAGGGTATACTTGCTTGAAGTTTGAGAAAGACCGCATTTGTGGTGCGTGCCAACTTGGGAAACAAACCAATTCTTCTTCAAACCAATCAAGGATATCATGTCAACTAGACCATTAGAATTAATTCCTATGGATCTTTTTGGACCAACTAAAACTAAAAGCTTAAATGATAGTAGATATGCATTTGTTTAGTTGATGATTTTTCCCGATTTACTTGGGTTTTCTTTTTGGAACACAAAGATCAAACTTTTTCTCATTTCAAGATTTTTCGAAAAAGGGTTGAAAAAGAAAAGGGTTTTTCGATTTTGAAAATAAGGAGTGATAGAGGTGGTGAGTTTGTTAACCAACTCTTCATGACTTATTGTGATGAAAAGGGAATCAAGCATGAAATGTCTTGTCCTAGGACTCAACAACAAAATAGTTGTAGAAAGGAAAAATAGAACACTTTAAGAGATGGCTAGGACAATGATAAGTGAATATGACCTCCTCAATACATAGGCCGAGGCCGTAAACACCGCATGCTATATTTCGAATCGTATTTATTTGTGTAAGAATTCTTCCAAAACATCTTTTGAAATGTATCATTCTAGAAAACCTAATGTTGCATATTTCAAAGTTTTTGGATGCAAGTGTTTTGTTTTGAATACTAAAGATAACTTGGGTAAATTTGATGCTAAGGCTTATGAAGCAATCTTTGTTGGATATTCTACTACTAGCAAAGCTTATAGAGTATTCAATAGATCTTCACTTACCATTGAAGAATCCATGCATGTTAAATTTGAAGAATCTAATGTGGTTGTTGAGAATGTTGTAGAGATTGACCCATTAGGTGAAGACATGGAGAGACTACCCACTCAAGAAGATAAGCAAGAACCAATTGGTGATATTCAAGAGGATAGAGAGGAAAGCTCTCAACCGCTTCCTAAAGATTGGAGATACGCTACAAATCACCCCAAGGAACTCATCTTAGGTGATGTCTCTAAAGGGGTAACAACTCGCTCCAAGCTCCATGACTTATGTCGTAACTTTGCTTTCATTTCTCATTTGAACCCAAAAGCATCCTCGAAGCCGAGGCGGACTCATATTGGTTGCTAGCCATGCAAGAGGAACTCAATCAATTTGAGCGCAACCAAGTTTGGCACCTTGTTCCTAGGCCCACAATAGACCAATAATTGGTACTAAGTAGATCTTTAGAAACAAGATGGATGAGTCTGGTAATGTCATTAGGAATAAAGCTAGGTTAGTGGCCCAAGGTTACACTCAAGTTGAGGGAATTGACTTTGAGGAGACCTTTGCACCCGTAGCACGGCTTGAAGCCATACGGATGACACTAGCTTTTACATCTTTTAAAAATTTTAAACTTTTTCAAATGGATGTGAAAAGTGCATTTTAAAATGGTTTTATAAATGAAGAAGTTTATGTTGAACAACCTCCCAGTTTTGTTGATCATGTTCATCCTAATTTTGTTTTTAAACTTGATAAAGCTTTGTATGGATTGAAACAAGCTCCAAGAGCTTGGTACGAAAGGCTTTCTAGTTTTCTCATTTCTAATGATTTTGTTAAAGGCAAAGTAGACACAACTCTTTTTACTAAGCATGTTGATAATGACTTTTTAATTATGCAAATTTATGTTGATGATATAATTTTTGGATCTTCTAATGAGTTTTTATGCAAGGAGTTTGAAAAGGTTATGCAATGTGAGTTTAAAATGTCTTCCATGGGTGAATTGAATTTCTTTCTTGGACTCCAAATCAAGCAATTGCAAGATGAAAACTTCATATGTCAAGCCAAGTACGCAAAGGAACTCATAAAGAAGTTTGGACTTGAAGGCTCTAAAGTTTGCAACACTCCATGGAAACTACAACCAAGCTTGATAAGGATGACCAAGGTAAAAATATGATATTAAATTGTATAGAAGCATGATAGGTAGTCTTTTGTATTTGACGGCAAGTAGGCCGGACATAATGTTTAGTGTGTGTCTTTGTGCTAGATTTCAATCGTGTCCCAAAGAGTCCCATCTTATTGCGGTAAAACGCATTATTCGTTATATTAAGGGCACAATTAGAATGAGTCTATGGTATCCGAAAACCGGAGATTTCTCAATGACGAGTTATTCGGATGCCGACTATGCTGGTTGTAGAGTAGATAGAAAGAGTACTAGTGGGACATGTCAATTTCTTGGTAATTGTCTTGTTTCATGGTCCTCTAGGAAACAAAATTCCGTAGCTCTTTCAACCGCCGAGGCGGAGTATGTTGCCGCGGGGGCTTGTTGTGCACAAGTCCTTTGGATGAAACATACTCTCCTTGATTATGATTTGCATTATAACCATATAAAAATATTTTGTGATAATACTAGTACTATACACATGACTAAGAATGCAAATCAACATAATAAGACCAAGCACATTGAGATTAGATATCACTTTCTTAGAGATCATTTTGAGAAAGGAGATATAGCTATTGATTATGTTTCTACGGATTTGCAACTTGCCGATATTTTCACTAAACTACTTGATTTTGCTAGATTTTCATTCATTTGTGGTGAACTTAATGTTTGTGTTATTGAATAAAAATATTTTCTTAACCCTTTTTGATGTATGACAAAAAGGGGGAGAATGAGTTTAAGTAATGGAAATATGAGTTCATATGGTTTGGTTCCATATGAGTTTATATATGTTTTTAGTTTTTGATGTGTTTTCATGAATTCTTGTAATTTGAGTTTAAGTGTTTTGCAAGTGTTTTATAGCTCATGGTGTTTATGGTTTTTGGTTTCCTGATGTTTACTTGCAAATTACAAATTACATTGTTTTTCTTTGTTTAAAGTAGCATAATTTGAGGGGGAGCTTTCTCCTCCCTATTTTTTGTTTATAGCCTATTTGTTTTGTCATCATCAAAAAGGGGAGATTGTTGGCCCAAAAGGTTACACTCTCCATTTGTTTAGAGTTTTGATGATAACAAAACAAATAAGAGCTATTTGGTAATAATTAGTTTGTTTAAGATAAGTTTCAGGTTAGTACCATATTTGGAGACCATTGCTAGCTTTTGCAAGACTTTCTAGGTTCATGGAGCACTGAAGGCTTATAGCACATCAAGAAAGGAACTTAGAAGAGAAGGCTTATAGCATTGCATGGCTCAAGACTTCAAGATTGCTCAAGATATATTTTAGATTTGTTTCTAGTTTTATAGTTTTGTTAAAGAATAGTGAATAAGTTTGAAGCTCTATCACACACGTTTTGCGCACATCTTGTTTCCAAGAATATTTCCTATAATATGTACAAAAATAGTTTGTATACAATCTTCAGCCTACAACTCATTTTTATCCATTATATATATCTCTTTTCAAAAACTATTTTGTTTAAAAATCAATTATCCTCAAGATTCTGTTTTTATTTTGGCCTTTGACCTGAGCCGGTCGACCGGCCAGCCGGCTGACACTGTGCCAGGTTAAGTCGGTCGACCGTCCCTGTCGACCGAGGTTCTGGCAGCAGTGCGTATCCGTGTGCACGTTTCACGGTCGACCGGGCGGTCGACCGACACCTGCCTGACTGCAAGACCATTGCTCTCTGTATTTTTCGGGTGACCGGACGGTCGACCGAGAGCTGGCAACGACTCTTATTTTTGTACTTCGGTCGACCGATCGGTCGACCGGAATAGCCGTTTGAACAGTAACGGCTATAATTTTAAGGCTGATTTATTTTGTCCTTTTCTCTCTAATAAGGGTTTAAATGTCATTTGCTGATCCTAATACTTTCTAATTAGCCTTAAGTGTGTTTTATCTCTAAACCCTAGCCCTCTACTATAAATAGGGGTGTTTGGGGAGAGGTTGTTTACAAGAAAAATTTGCAAAAGTTTAAAAGTTTAAGGCATTCAAAGAGCTTGGTTTCTTGGTTTTGTGCTGAAATTCTCTCTCATTTTCTGAAGTGTTTTTCAAGAACTCTCTGATTTCTTTTTCTTTTCTCCTTACACACAAGAGCTTCATTCCTACTCATTGTTCTACAAGGATTTTTGTAAGGGAAGAGAGTTTTTCAAAAGAGAGTTTGTGGTCTTTTGACTACCAAGAGAGAACTTGTACTTGAGATTGTGGAGTTGGGTACTCCGGTGTATTTATAACATCTTTGTGAAGTTATAGTGGTTAGAAATCCTTCTGGGGAAGGCGGGACGTAGAGCTGGGTGCTCGAACCTCGGAAAAATTCTCGTTGTTTGCGTTTGGTTTACTTGCTCTTACTTCTTGCTTTACTTTCATTGCTCTTATTACTTGCTATCAATCTTCATTGCAAGATTCATTTGTTTTCATTCATCTTGTCAATCATAGTCCCATACAAAAGGTTGCATTGCGCACCTCTAACTCATTTCAAGAGTAATCAGGAGTAGGAGTTCAGAACCCTTTACGGGGTATTCGGCTCTTAGTCTTGTTTTGGCGATTGTTGCATCATATTTTTAAATTGTGCATTAATTAGCATTATCACCTATTCCCCCTCTCTAGGTGATTTTCAATTGGTATCAGAGCTTGGACTCTAGGTTTGGCTTAACATCCTTAGAGAGATCCTTAAAATTTGCTAATCAACATTTGCATTCCATTTGTCATTCACTAGTAAACATGGCCGATAACATCAAAACCCCTCCTAAATTTGATGGACTCAACTTCCCTATTTGGAAGGTTAGGATGACTATCTTTTTGCAATCTTTAGGTAGCTTAGTAGCTAAATCCTTGACCAAACCCTATGTAGTACCCGATAGTGATGAGAGCACTTGGACTGACTTTACCTTTAGAGAATATGAGGCTAACTCCAAGGCCCAAAATTCCCTTCTAACCGCCTTGAATGAGGACGACCTTACACGGGTAATACATTGACAATCCGCCTATGAGATTTGGCAACATTTGTTGGTCACACACGAGGGACTTCACAATTTAAGAGAGCTAAGATAGATCTCTTAAGGTCCCAATATGAATCTTTTAAAATGATTGATGATGAATCCATTGATTGCATGATTACAAGGTTTACTAAATCACCAATGCTCTTTCTTCTTTAGGTGATGATATTTTCAATGATCAAAGGTGCGGAAAGTGATTCGGGCTCTTCCTACATCATGGGAGATAAAGGCCACCACCTTGAAAGAATTGAACGACAAGGATGAAATGGACCTCATTAGTCTCATTGGGAACTTAAAAACCCATGAGATGGAAAGAAGGCAAGAGAAGAGGCCGCTCCGCTAAAGAAGAAGTCCATAGCCTTCAAGTCTTCATCCACTCTTGAGGACGATGAAGAAGATGAAGAAGAAGACGAGGAGCTCTCCCTTCTTGTGCGAAATGTCAAAAGGATGTACCGGAAGAACAAGCTCAACTTCCGAAGAAAATTCGAAGGCAAAGAAGAGAGAAGAATTATTTGCTACAATTGCCGAAAGCCCGGACATATCATGGCGGATTGCCCGGAATTCAAGAAGAAGATGAATTCCTCCTTCAAGCCAAAGAAGCCGGTTGAAAAGAAAGCCTATAAAGCCACATGGGATTCGGAAAGCGAATCCGAAGACGAGGTGGACCAAGCGAACATGTGTTTCATGGCAAACACACCAAGGTAACCCCTCAACCTCTGGATGATGAAGAAGATGAATTGAGTAAGAGATGCTTGTACATGCTTTTGTTGAGCTTTCAGAAACATATGATAATAAAAAGGTAGAATGCTCAAATTGAAAAAGGAAGTTGCTTTTCTTAAAAATCAACTTGCTATTGTTACTAGAGAAAAGATGAAATTTCTTCAAATCTCATTTTTACTCAAAATAAATTTAGTACTTACAAAGTTGCATGTAAAGCAAAATTTCCTAAGATTGATGAAAAAGAAATTTCTTCTTTAAAAACTAAATGGTTGATTTTGAAAAGGTTTTGAAAGATTGTGCTTTTAACACAAAGAAACTTGAAGAAAAGTTTTCTAAAAAGCACACTTCTCATATTAAAGATTCTCATGTTAAGATCCCTCATGCTCACACTACACACCACACTCATGCTAAATCCACACATGCTCACAAGTCTCACACTCACTATGCTTTTAAATATGGTAGAGTGTATAGATGCACATATTGTGGTAAGAATGGACATTTGGCTAAGTTTTGTCATGACCAAGTAAATAGATCAAATAATCTTGTTTGGGTTCATGGAACTAACTCTTTAGGACCCAAGAAAATGTGGGTATCAAAATCAAGTCCTAAATTATTTGATATAGGTACACACTAAGGCTCCAAGGCGTAGGGAGCGGTGGTACCTTGATAGTGGTTGTTCAAGACACATGACATGGGACATCAACAACTTTACAACCCTATCAAGGTACATGGAAGGTGGCACCGTCACCTTCGGGGATGACTCCAAGGGAACTATCATCGGTATAGGTAACATTCAAATTGGTGCATCTCCTATTATAGAAAATGTAGCTCTTGTTGATGGTTTGAAGCATAACTTGCTTAGTATTAGTCAACTTTGTGACCGTGGACTTAAAGTTGTTTTTGATGATTCTTCTTGCAAGATTTTTGATGTTAAAACCAATGATTGTATTCTCACCGGTTTTCGTGACAATAATGTTTATATCATTGACATGCTTAATTTAGATTGTTCTACTAAATGCTTGAATGCTTTTGATGAAAATTCTTGCTTTGGCATAGAAGATTAGGACATGCATCTTTTGACCATCTTTCTAGGATTTATTCTAAGGAATTGGTGAAGGGTATACCTTGCTTGAAGTTTGAGAAAGACCGCATTTGTGGTGCGTGCCAACTTGAGAAATAACCCAAGTCTTCCTTCAAACCAATCAAGGATATCATGTCAACTAGACCATTAGAATTAATTCATATGGATCTTTTGGACCAACTAAAACTAAAAGCTTAAATGGTAGTAGATATGCATTTGTTTTAGTTGATGATTTTTCCCGATTTACTTGGGTTTTCTTTTGGAACACAAAGATCAAACTTTTTCTCATTTCAAGATTTTTTCGAAAAAGGGTTGAAAAAGAAAGGGTTTTTCGATTTTGAAAATAAGGAGTGATAGAGGTGGTGAGTTTGTTAACCAACTCTTCATGACTTATTGTGATGAAAAGGGAATCAAGCATGAAATGTCTTGTCCTAGGACTCCACAACAAAATGGAGTTGTAGAAAGGAAAAATAGAACACTTCAAGAGATGGCTAGGACAATGATAAGTGAATATGACCTCCCTCAATACTTATGGGCCGAGGCCGTAAACACCGCATGCTATATTTCGAATCGTATTTATTTGTGTAAGAATTCTTTCAAAACATCTTTTGAAATGTATCATTCTAGAAAACCTAATGTTGCATATTTCAAAGTTTTTGGATGCAAGTGTTTTGTTTTGAATACTAAAGATAACTTGGGTAAATTTGATGCTAAGGCTCATGAAGCAATCTTTGTTGGATATTCTACTACTAGCAAAGCTTATAGAGTATTTAATAGATCTTCACTTACCATTGAAGAATCCATGCATGTTAATTTGAAGAATCTAATGTGGTTGTTGAGAATGTTGTAGAGATTGACCCATTAGGTGAAGACATGGAGAGACTATCCTTGAAGGACTCACCCACTCAAGATGATAAGCAAGAACCAATTGGTGATGTTCAAGAGGATAAAGAGGAAAGCTCTCAACCGCTTCCTAAAGATTGGAGATACGCTACAAATCACCCCAAGGAACTCATCTTAGGTGATGTCTCTAAAGGGGTAACAACTCGCTCCAAGCTACATGACTTATGTGGTAACTTTGCTTTCATTTCTCATTTTGAACCCAAAAGCATCCTCGAAGCCGAGGCGGACTCATATTGGTTGCTAGCCATGCAAGAGGAACTCAATCAATTTGAGCGCAACCAAGTTTGGCATCTTGTTCCTAGGCCCCACGATAGACCAATAATTGGTACTAAGTGGATCTTTAGAAACAAGATGGATGAGTCCGGTAATGTCATTAGGAATAAAACTAAGTTAGTGGCCCAAGGTTACACTCAAGTTGAGGGAATTGACTTTGAGGAGACCTTTGCACCCGTAGCACGGCTTGAAGCCATACGGATGACACTACCTTTTGCATCTTTTAAAAATTTTAAACTTTTTCAAATGGATGTGAAAGTGCATTTTTAAATGGTTTTATAAATGAAGAAGTTTATGTTGAACAACCTCCCAGTTTTGTTGATCATGTTCATCCTAATTTTGTTTTTAAACTTGATAAAGCTTTGTATGGATTGAAACAAGCTCCAAGAGCTTGGTATGAAAGGCTTTCTAGTTTTCTCATTTCTAATGATTTTGTTAAAGGCAAAGTAGACACAACTCTTTTTACTAAGCATGTTGATAATGACTTTTTAATTCTGCAAATTTTTGTTGATGATATAATTTTTGGATCTTCTAATGAGTTTTTATGCAAGGAGTTTGAAAAGGTCATGCAATGTGAGTTTGAAATGTCTTCCATGGGTGAATTGAATTTCTTTCTTTGACTCCAAATCAAGCAATTGCAAGATGGAAACTTCATATGTCAAGCCAAGTACGCAAAGGAACTCATAAAGAAGTTTGGACTTGAAGACTCTAAAGTTTGCAACACTCCCATGGCAACTACAACCAAGCTTGATAAGGATGACCAAGATAAAAATGTTGATATTAAATTGTATAGAAGCATGATAGGTAGTCTTTTGTATTTGACGGCAAGTAGGCCGGACATAATGTTTAGTGTGTGTCTTTGTGCTAGATTTCAATCGTGTCCCAAAGAGTCCCATCTTATTGCGGTAAAATGCATTATTCGTTATATTAAGGGCACAATTGGAATGGGTCTATGGTATCTGAAAATCGGAGATTTCTCAATGACGAGTTATTCGGATGCCGACTATGCGGGTTGTAGAGTAGATAGAAAGAGTACTAGTGGGACATGTCAATTTCTTGGTAATTGTCTTGTTTCATGGTCCTCTAGGAAACAAAATTCCGTAGCTTTCTCAACCGCCGAGGCGGAGTATGTTGCCGCGGGGGCTTGTTGTGCACAAGTCCTTTGGATGAAACATACTCTCCTTAATTATGATTTGCATTATAACCATATAAAACTATTTTGTGATAATACTAGTACTATACACATGACTAAGAATGCAAATCAACATAGTAAGACCAAGCACATTGAGATTAGATATCACTTTCTTAGAGATCATTTTGAGAAAGGAGATATAGATATTGATTATGTTTCTACGGATTTGCAACTTGCCGATATTTTCACTAAACCACTTGATTTTGCTAGATTTTCATTCATTTGTGGTGAACTTAATGTTTGTGTTATTGAATAAAAATGTTTTTTTAACCCTTTTTGATGTATGACAAAAGGGGGAGAATGAGTTTAAGTAATGGAAATATGAGTTCATATGGTTTGGTTCCATATGAGTTTATATATGTTTTTAGTTTTTGATGTGTTTTCATGAATTCTTGTAATTTGTGTTTAAGTGTTTTGCAAGTGTTTTATATCTCATGGTGTTTATGGTTTTTGGTTTCATGATGTTTACTTGCAAATTACAAATACATTGTTTTTCTTTGTTTAATGTAGCATAATTTGAGGGGGAGCTTTCTCCTCCGCTATATTTTTGTTTATAGCCTATTTGTTTTGTCATCATCAAAAAGGGGAGATTGTTGGCCCAAAAGGTTACACTCTCCATTTGTTTAGAGTTTTTATGATAACAAAACAAATAAGAGCTATTTGGTACTAATTAGTTTGTTTAAGATAAGTTTCAGGTTAGTACCATATTTGGAGACCATTGCTAGCTTTTGCAAGACTTTCTAGGTTCATGGAGCAATGAAGGCTTATAGCACATCAAGAAAGGAACTTAGAAGAGAAGGCTTATAGCATTGCATGGCTCAAGACTTCAAGATTGCTCAAGATATATTTTTAGATTTGTTTCTAGTTTTATAGTTTTGTTAAAGAATAGTGAATAAGTTTGAAGCTCTATCACACACGTTTTGCGCACATCTTGTTTCCAAGAATATTTCCTATAATATGTACAAGAATAGTTTGTATACAATCTTCAGCCTACAAACTCATTTTTATCCATTATATATATCTCTTTTCAAAAACTATTTTGTTAAAAATCAAATTATCCTCAAGATTTTGTTTTTGTTTGGGCCTTTGACCCGAGCCGGTCGACCGGCCAGCCGGCCGACACTGTGCCAGGTTAAGTCGGTCGACCGTCCCTGTCGACCGAGGTTCTTGCAGCAGTGCGTATCCGTGTGCACGTTTCACGGTCGACCGGGCGGTCGACCGACACCTGCCTGACTGCAAGACCATTGCTCTCTGTATTTTTTGGATGACCGGACGGTCGACCGAGAGCTGGAAACGGCTCTTATTTTTGTACTTCGATCGACCGACCGGTCGACCGGAATAGCCGTTTGAACAGTAACGACTATAATTTTAAGGCTGATTTTTTTGTCTTTTTCTCTCTAATAAGAGTTTAAATGTCATTTGCTGATCCTAATACTTTCTAATTAGCCTTAAGTGTGTTTTATCTCTAAACCCTAGCCCTCTACTATAATTAGGGTGTTTTGGGAGAGGTTGTTTACAAGAAAAATTTGCAAAAGTTTAAAAAGTTTAAGGCATTCAAAAGAGCTTGGTTTCTTGGTTTTGTGCTGAAATTCTCTCTCATTTTCTGAAGTGTTTTTCAAGAACTCTCTGATTTCTTTTTCTTTTCTCCTTACACACAAGAGCTTCATTCCTACTCATTGTTCTACAAGGATTTTTGTAAGGGAAGAGAGTTTTTCAAAAGAGAGTTTGTGGTCTTTTGACTACCAAGAAAGAACTTGTACTTGAGATTGTGGAGTTGGGTACTCCGGTGTATTTATAACATCTTTGTGAAGTTATAGTGGTTAGAAATCCTTCTGGGGAAGGCGGGACGTAGAGCTGGGTGCTCGAACCTCGAAAAAATTCTCGGTGTTTGCGTTTGGTTTACTTGCTCTTACTTCTTGCTTTACTTTCATTGCTCTTATTACTTGCTATCAATCTTCATTGCAAGATTCATTTGTTTTCATTCATCTTGTCAATCATAGTCCCATACAACAAGGTTACATTGCGCACCTCTAACTCATTTCAAGAGGAATCAGGAGAAAGGAGTTCAGAACCCTTACGGGGTATTCGGCTCTTAGTCTTGTTTTGGGCGATTGTTGCATCATATTTTTAAATTGTGCATTGATTAGCATTATCACCTATTCACCCCCCTCTAGGTGATTTTCATCTTTTTCATCTTCCTCTTATGGTTCAGCAAGAATCTGGGCCATAAAGACCTCAACATCAGCTAAAACTTCTCTCAGAGCTATTCTTGTTGACTTTGACAGCCTCAGGAGCTTGTAAAGGGTGATCCTGGCTGGGATGTTGGCCAGTTGAGCTAAGACATCAAAGTCGTAAGGTGCTGAAGATCCTTCCACTTTGTCCTTTGGGAGGGCCTTAGAATACCGAAGCTTCTTTTGCTTCTCCACAGGTTGCTTCGTGGATTGCTTGGTTGGCTCTGGGGTGGGTTTAGGTGGATTTGCCGCCATTTCATCTTATTTCTTCAAGTACGACTGACCTGAGCGGGTCCCTACTACGAGCGGCGAATTCAGTTCTGCAGCAAGGATAATTTCTCCTCCTCCAAGTCAGTCAGCGAGGGGACATCGGTTTTCAATTGTGGAGAGGAAGCACAAACCACATTGTAAGACGAAGCTTTTGCTTTGCCTCTGGACTTCCTGTTGGTAACAGCAATCCACTGTTAGCCTTCCACGAGGTCGGGATGAACCCACATGATCTTTCCCTGAGGAGTCGGAATAGGTATGTAACCTTTCTGTTGCTGGTGGTGTGGATTCATACTGAGTACCCTTAGTTCCCCTTTCACGATGGGAACTATCTCCAACCGGCGTTGGAGGTTGTACCCCGAATTGAAGAAATGACGTCATGTTGGCTATCACTTTCTTCTGCTCTGGGCGGAGCTTGAGCACCTCCGCATCAATCAAAGCTTGATGGATGTCTTTGAAAATATAACAACTCTTGGTAGGGTGCTCCAGAATCCTGTGGTACAAGCAGTAGTTGGGATTGTCAATCTTGCCGACCTCCTCGGGACGTCTAGCTTCAGGAAGTTTTAGTCTGTTACTCTTGTTGAGTAACTTGAGCAACGAATTGACATGCTCATCCTTGAAGGAGTACTGTTTGTTGGTGCGTGGTTAACTTGAAGAACTACCCCCTCTAGTCGGCTGGGGTTTAGAGGGAGACTTTGTCTCTGTCGCCAATGTGTCCTTTCTTTTCAATTGGAAAGATACTTCCGGCGTGCGCCCTGATGACTTTTCGGGTCTGGGCTTGTTTTCTTCTGCCCTAACCCTGGCGAGAATCTCTTCTGCCTGTTCATCTTGTTGGACTACTGTTTCCTATAGTTCACCTAGAGGGGGAGTGAATAGGTGATAAGCTAATCTAATGATGAATTAATGCGGAATTAAAAATTATTTATGCAAACTAAAAACTATTAAACTAAACACATCAAGTATAACACAAGAGTGTAGCTGAATTCCCAGCGAAGGGCTCTAGACTATCTCCTCAAGATTTCTCTAGATAAGAGTTGAGGTGCCGCTATGGCTCTCTTGGTTAATACAAGTGTGAGCAAACAATCCCACACATATATCAATTAAGTACAAATATATCAAGCATATAAAAGAGATAAACAATATAAGCATGCAAGATATAAACACAAGTGAGAGATAGAGACAGAGCAATCGCAAATACGGGAGATTTGTTTCGAGGTTCGAGCACCCTTGCCTTCAACACTATGAAAGATTTTCACTATAAACGATCCCACCGGATCACTCGGTGCCGCAACATCTACAACAAGTTCACACTAGAACTCCTTGGACTCATTAGTCCCTCTCTTGCTCCCCCAAGAACAACACACGCAAGCACACTAGCTTGCCGAGGCCGCACCTCTACACTGAGCTCCCACAAGAACTCGAAACAACACGAACCCGCAATTTCGCCTCCTCAAATACAAAGATGAACACTTGGTGATCTAAACACTTTGATCACCTAAAAAACTCTCACAACAACTCTCCTATAGGATTGATATAGTAATGAAAATCTCAAGTATGTGTGAGAAAAACTTGAATGGATTGTGGTGAAAAAACTCAAGAAATCATTTTTACAAAGCATTCTTGAAAACTCTCCTTTTGATATGAAAGTATTTGGCTCTAAAACAAGTGGAGATAAATACTTAGATAGGTAGGAAAACTAGCTTGAATTTGTTGAAAATAGCCCAAAATAGTCCCAATTTATAGGCCTAAAAAATATAGCGGTTGGGGTCCAACTCTGCAGGAAACCCTGCTGTTGGTCGACTGCCAACGATCGAATTTCCGACCATTGGGAAAAGCGGTCGACCGGACGGTCGACCCAAAAATGGGCCTTGACCTATCGGTTGACCGCCCGGTCGACCGGGGCCATTTACAAAGAGCAGAAGTTCTCTGACGGTCGACCGTCCCTTGGCTGTGCACATTTGTGCACATTGGTCGACCGCCCGGTCGACCGACCTCTGGCTCGGTCGACCGGTCGGTCGACCGCCAGACAGCCTGGTTAGCGAATGTAAAGGGATTAAAACTTGGTCTTTTTACCTTCAATAAAATCCCATAAATTCTCATAAATTCTACAAAAATAAGTTCATTGATATAATTTGATATAAAAAAATGTTTGACTAAAAATCAAAATATATTACAAACATTTTGAATTATTTTTGTGATATGAAAATTTTGGCTTAAAACAAAAATCTGTATTTTTCAAAAACAAACTCAAAATCGAGAAACAATTTTTCCAAAACTTCTCCAAATACAAAAACTCGATATTTTAAACACTTTTGAAGCTTAGTGTGTATGGATATAATCTACTACACATATATGATGAAATATCTATGTTTTTGACAATAAGCTCTAAAATAAGTTTTGATAAAACACAAGTATATTTTGAAGCTTGAAAACCAAACCGGTATTTTGTAACACAAAACTCTCTTATGAAAACACTATAAATTTTGTGTGTGTGTGTGTATGAACTTGAGCAATCCACCAACTAATCTATCCTTTACATTTTATCTAAAAACTAATCTTGACACTTACAAAACCTAACACAAGTCTTCTGAAAATCTTCTCTTGAAAATCTTCTTCTTCTTCTTCTTGACTTGGTCCAAACCTTGATCCAATGAGCTAGACTCCTCTTGAGTAGTTGATGCGATCTTGATGCGCGAGCTCTTGAATCAACACGTGCTAGCTCTAAAACTTGACTTTGAATTCTTTGTTGAAGCTAAACACCTACTAAGATCTTAATCAAATATCTGAGACTAATTAAACACAAGATTATTAGTACTATAACTACATGAGTTAATCATCATCAAAACTAGAGTGATGGGCCTTTGGGCCAACATTTATAGGTACGACTTTCAGCAACTCCTATCTGAGTTAGGAGTGAGGTTTGCAAATTGTGACGGCATGTTTCGACCAGGGTGGCCTAGGTCATACCGCTAGGACATTGGAGTGCCATATTCTGAAATCTCTCCACAAATGCCTTAACTGACTCTCCTTTTCGTTGCCGCATTGCCAGGAGAGTTGGTATGGTAATCTTCAAGTCGTCTTCGAAGAAGCGAATAAGAAAAAGCTCCTCCAGATCACCCCAGTTCTTAATGGAGCCTTCTAGGAGCTTCATGAACCATTCGAAAGCGAGTCCCTGTAGAGTGCCCATGAACAAACGCACCAGGATGGCATCATTTGCTACTATATTCCCTGTCTGAGACTTGAAGTAGTGTATGTGCTGGTTCGGTGATCCTTTGCCGTTGAAGGCCTGTAGGGTTGGAGCTTTAAACTTAGGAGGATACAGGACAAAATTTCACTCAGTCGGATATAGCCGGACCACTCCTACTTCTTGGAGGCCTTTCTGGTTGGCGAGGGCTTCAAGACGCTATTCCAGTTTATTCATCCTTTTGGAATGTGTGCTCCCATTCTCTGAATTGCCTCCCTCTTCGGATAGAGGCTTGGACGACTCAGAGTTGGAATGCTCCTCCTCCTCGGTATGTGCAGAGGACGAGCTTTCTCCTTCCTTTCGTTTGCCCTTAGACTTTTTAGAAGGAGTCTTGGCCTCAGCTTCTTCTTGCCCTCAAGCAATTGCAAAAGCATCTGATTGAGGGTGTTGATAGATTCTTATTGGGCACGAATCATATTGAGTTGTTCCCTCTGGGCATGGGCTTGCTGTTCAAAGCACCTGGCCATTTCTTCAGGAGTTCTTGCTATATACGCGAAGGCTTTCTTCTCTACAGAAGAGTTCAAAGCCTATGATTCCGCAATGGCAGAATGTGATTCACTTACTTCAATGCCCTGGGCAAGGCCACTTCAAGCAACTACCTACGGAGGAAGAGGAGCTGAGAAGTATCGCCACTCATCCAGGTGCACGCACCCGGCTGCTTACTAAAGCCAGCCAGGCGCTCCACGGCGCAGAAGAATCTGCTGACTCAGGGGACGGCCCCCCTCTACAGCAAGTGCTTGTTGGATTCCCATTTCCCGAGTGGGGGCATGTAATCAACTAGGGCTATCACGCCAGTTCCAGTGCGGGGATGCTGGTACACTCCTTCTGGTTCAGTGTCAGACTCGTCAGAGCTAATTATTGGCTATTTTTTCTTACTTCTACTTGGAGTAGTTCTTGTACCCACCATGTTCGCAGTAACTCCAGGATACTCCGCATTAGAAAAAGTTCTCCTTGTGTGGGAACGACGCTTTTTGGCCGATCGGGAGACTGACGTACATGATAACCGTCTGAACACTGACTATTTGCTTACATGCGAGCTGCAGTGGCATTCAGAGAGCACCGCTGTGATGAGCCGTTCACAGTAACATGATGGAGTGATTTGGTGAGCACTCCTTTTCTTTGTCAAGTAGTCCCTTAGATCCGTCGGAGGGAGATCGAAGAGACCAACCTCAAGTCTCTAGGGACGAGGACTTTCCAAATGTTAACCTTGCTTCGCAACTCTGAGACAAAGGGTTCAGAGACGCGAAGCTCGCATTCTTTAGAACAGACGTGGCTCTCGTGTTGTGGCTTAGAAACATGGGTCTCATGGCTTTACTGATAAGAGACGCGGACCTCGCATTGCTGATTGTCGCATTTGGCTAGCGACACTTGGGAAATGCGAACCTTATGAGTCCCATGTTCTATTGTAGAGACACTGGTCTCGTGTCTTTGAGAAGAGGCACGGATCTCGCATTGCTAAACATTGAGTTTGGGAGGTGAAGCCTCAGAAACGCGAGCCTCTTAAGCTCTGCATTTTGGTTTCCAGACGCAGACTTCGCACGTCTGAAGTGACTCAAAAGAGACGCAGCTCGTGTCTCGTATCTGTTATCGACGTGCATGTGTTATCGATGTGCGCGTTGCCTTTGTTATCGAGACGCTAGACAGATTGTTTCTCCAGCTTTTTGCATCTGTTATCGACGTGCGCGTTACCTTTGTCAACGTTCAGCATTCCGGTTATGCTTCACGGGTTATTGGGAACCCCCGGTGACCTAGAGCTAAGGAAGAGAAAGGGTGTGGCCAGATTGACCTTCAGTGATGTTGGCCTCGCGGGTCTCGTGGGTGACGTTGACGTGGGCCATGTGCGCGACATGGCCAGAAATAACGCCGTTTGCGCAGGCCATCTTTGGGGAAGTCTCCGAAGGGACTTGAGAGCAAACCACCGAGGAGACCTTACAGTACTGCCGCGCCACCCTAGGGCTTTTGGGCCCAGAAGAGAGGAACTCTTCAACTTTGCTTGGTCAAATTCTACGATAAGTGACTCGACCATTTTTCCCATGAAAGTGACGTCACCTTATGCCATAAGTTGTTCATCGGTGAAGAAAGTAGTCTCTAGCAGAGTCGCCATCTCTTGTTTCTCGGAAAAAATTGAAAGCATGTAAATTCTTTGTCTGATTGTAAAGAAAATTACAACGGATCGACAATTCGATTACAAAAGAGGAAAGAATGATTAGATCTTCTCTTTATTTAAAGCCGGGTTCTTTGTGTAGCGATGAAAAGTGAATCTTATTTTCCATTGACCAGGTGAACATCAAGCCTTTCTGGGAATCTTCTCTTCGAATCACGGATGGAGTAGCATAGCTCCTATCCAAATGGAATCTCAAAGAGACTTTGGCAAAACTTGTACTCAACAAGTTGGTAGAAGAGTTTAACTCTTTTTCAGGGCTCCTCAGCTGAAAATCCTCATCAAATTTGACCGACCAAAATTCTCTCTGATCCCCAAAAATTTCGATCCCTCTTCAATAGCAAACTGAGCTATTTATAGGGATTTCTATGGGGAAAATCGTCCCCTGAAAACCCTCATGATGGGGGTTAACTCTCCTCATTATGTGGGCAGTAATTGACCCGAAATGAGGACAGTTACAACTGAAACGCAGAGCTCTTTTGTAGTTGAAATGCGGGCTTTGAACTATGCGTCTTGGTATTGCAGTGAAGCTGGGACGCGGGCTTCGAGCCTCGCACGTTTTGACACGTGGTGATGTTGAGGCGCAGGCTTCGAACTCTGCGTCTTGGCATTGTAGTGATGCTAGAACACGGGTTTCGAGCCTCGTGTTTTGAACTTATAGTGATGCTGAGATGCGGGCTTCGAGCTCTGCGTTTAGCCATTGAAAATGCTGTTGGATGCAGGCTTCGAGCTTTGCAAGACTCAAGCTCTGAGCTCTGTGTCTTGGCATTGTAGTGAAGCTTGGATGCGAGCTTCGAGCCTCGCATTTTGACACTGCGGTGACGTTGAGATGCGGGCTTCAAGCTCTGCGTCTTGGCATTGCAGTGATGCTAGGATGTAGGCTTCGAGACCTGCGTTTTATCATTGAATGAGTGGCTTTGATTATCCTCGTGTCTGAAGCATACACTCTGCCATCTAATGACTTGTCCTCAGTGATTTTTAGACAGTCCATAATTGGCGGTGGTATTGAAATTGAGCTTATCAATGCTCATTACAAGGGGATTTATTGCCCAGAGGCAGTCTTCTTCTTCTGGCTCCGTATCAGCTTCATTTCCAGAGTCTTCTGGAGCGAATTCTCATCAGTCTCAAGAGAATCTTGATAGAAGAGGGAATCAGTGACGTAATTCTCGACTCCCTTGAATGGATGCCTTTTAGCAATTGACGTTTTTGCTTTTATCTCTTTATCAACATATTTCATCACTTGATGAAGAGTGGACGGGATGATGGAGTTATGGTGAATCCAAGGTCGTCCCAGTAACAAGTTGTACGAGGTATCAGCATCAATGACATAGCATGTTACCTCAGATCTCAGGTCCCCAATTTGACATCTGAGCTTGATTTTTTCCATCGGGTGCGTAATATTGGTGTTGAAGCCATAGATGGTTGTCTGAGTGGCGCTTAATCAGTGGGTGAGAATTCCTAAATGTTGCAGGGCATAATGCTCAACGCGGATCCCAGATCAGCCTGAATACGATGCACTTTAGATGATCAAATATACCCTATGTAATACAAGGGTCTATCATGTTTTCCTTTAACTTGCATGTCTTCTGGGGTGAAGGTGATGCAGGGAAACTGCTTCGAGGTGTCGTGGCAATGGTTTTCGTCTTCCTTTCCACATATAGCAGGAATATGAGTCATGAAAACTTTTGCATCTACTAATGCTTCTCTTAAGGCATCTCTTGTTGACTTGGAAAGCCTCAGGACTTCATAAAAGGTGATTCGAGCAAGGGTGTTGGCTAGCTGAAGCAAGACATCAAAATGGAATGGAATTGATGGTCTTATACCACTTTTCTGGAGAACTTTGACATAGCAAAGCTCTTTCTATTTTTTCATGGATGGTTTCATGAACTGCACGATTATCTTCTCAGCTGGCTGGGGGGAGTTTAAAATCAGCTCGCCATACTATTTCAAGTATTGCTTTCCAGATCAAGTCTTTGATGGGGGAGGTGCACCTGTGTCAGCAGCAAAGATGGACTCCTCTTCTCTTGAACTAATGAGTGAAGCAATATCCTTCTCAGTTTCTTTGGTAGAGATATCCTTCACATTGCTAGAGGATGCTTTGGCTTTACCTTTAGGCTTTCTGTATGTGACAGTCGTCCACTGTTGGCTTTCGACAATGTCAGGATGGACCCATATTGTCTCTCCTCGAGGATTATGAACAGGAACAAGACTTTTCTCCTTCTGGTTTGAGGATCAGTGGCCACTCTTAGTTCCCCTTTCAGGATGGGGAACCACTCCGATTGGCGCTTTTGGGAGATCCCGGCCGAATTGAATAGGTGCAATCACCTTCGCCTGCTCTGTACGGAGTTTAAGCACCTCTGCGTTGATCAGAACCTGAAGAACATCCTTGAAGATGTAGCAATTCTTAGTAGGGTGTCCCAGTATCCGGTGGTATAAACAGAATCTAGGATTATCTGTTTTCCCCACTTCTTCAGGACGTCTGGCCTCTGACAATTTAAGCTTATTACTCTTTTGGAGTAACTTAAACAGAGAGACCATATGCTCATCCCTGAAGGAGTGTAGTTTATTGGCACATGCTTGGCTAAGAGCTCCACCCCCTCTGACTGATTTAGGCTTGGAAGGTAACTTAACCTCCATTGCTAGAGTATCTCTCCTCCTAGGTTGAGAAGATGACTCTGGGGCGCGCCGCTTGGTTTTTCAGGTCTTGGTTTTTTGTCTTTTTTTTTTCAGCCTTGACTCGACCGACGATTTCTTTCACCTGTTCACCTTGTAGCACAAATTGCTTCCAAATGCGACATTCTGTCATTCCCATTTGAGCGAGGAGGATAGTCTACACATTATGGTGACATGTCTCAACCAGTGTAGACTGGGTCATGCCGCTGGGATAGCAGAGTGCCATGCTCCGAAATCTTTCGACAAAAGTCTTGATAAACTCTCCCTTCTTTTGTTTGGCTGTAAGGAGAGTTGGCACTAAAAATTTCTGTATTGTCTTCAAAGAAATGAGCAAAAATAACTTCTCGAGGTTGGCCCATGTCTTGATCGAGCCGACGAAAAGTTTCAAGAACCATTCGAAGGCAAAAAGTGCCAATGAAAAAACGAGCCACTATGGCATTGTTTCATACTACACTCCCAGTTTGAGATTTAAAGTAGTATATATGCTGGTTCGGTAACCCTTTACCATCAAAAGTATAGAGGGTCGATGCCTTGAACTTAGGAGCATAGGGAGCGGGGTCCCAATCTGGTGGGTAGGGTCGGATTATCCCCACATCTTAAAGATCGCCTCGATTTCTTAGGGCTTCGAGATGTTGCTTCAATTTACTCATCCTCTTGGAATGACTGTTTCCATTTTCTGAGTTATCCTCTTCTTCTAATGAAGATTTGGGGGGCTCAAAGTTGGAATGCTCTTCACTCTTAGTGTTTGCAGAGGATGAGCTCTTCCCTTCCTTCTTTTTTCCCTTGGACTTCTTCGAAGGAGTGTTGTCCTTTGATTTCTTTTTCTCCTTAAGAAGTTATGAAAGCATTTACTTAAAGGTATCAATAGATTCTGGCTGAGCTGGAATTATATCGAGTTGTTGCCTTTGGACTCGAGCCTGCTCTTCAAATTGCCTCACCACATCTTTGGAAGTGCCCGCCATGTAACCAAAGGTTGTTATCTCCAAACTAGAATTCGAAGATTGGGATTCGATGATGGTGGATTGCTCATTGTTCACCTCAATTCCCTAGGCCAATAGACTATAGTCGATTGGGGCAATCATTCTCATACGGGTCCAAGTGTGTCGGTAGACCCCTTCAGGTTCGACAAGAATATCCTTCAAACTTGAGAATCGGTCAACTTCTGACTCTTCAGAACTGACATCTAGTTGCTTCCCTTTGGACTTGCTTAGTGGGGAACTTCGCCGCACCATGTTTGCAGTCACTTACGAGTATTCAACGTCAGAGAATGACTTCTTCTTCTGGGATCGTCATCTCTTGGCCGAGCTTGAAGCCACTAATAATCGGCTAAAAACTGAGGGCATGATTATCTGAAAGCCGTAATGGAAATCAGAAAGTACTGCTGAGATGAGCTACTCACAGTGACATTGAGGAGCAATTTGGTAGACATTCCTCTTCCTTATCAGGTAGTCCCTCAGGTTCATTATGGAGACATCTGAGGAACTAGCCTCAAACCAGTGAAGGTGACGGCTTTTTGGCTCTTTATGTCTTAAAGACATGCCATTCTGAACGTGGGCCTCGCGTTTCTTTGTTGAAATGTGGACCTCACATGGTGTTGAAATGCGGACCTCCAGCGTTTGTTGGGTTTCTCTCAGAACACAGACATCGCGTTTGGTATTAGAAATGCAGGAGTCATGTTCTGCTATAGGAACAACGCGGGTCTCACATTTTGGAGCATGCAGAACGTGGGTCTCGCATTTGGATGCTGAGACGTGTGGTTGAGGAACGCGAGACTCGCGTTCTGGAACTGAAACGCGATCCGATTTCTTCAGAAAAACACGAGTATGAACCTGCGTTCAGAATCTGTGGAACAGATTATGTTTGCAGAATTTTTGATCTATTGTCGACGAGCACGACGCCCTCGTCGACGTTCAGCATTCTGGTTGAGTCACAAGGGCTCTTGGGAACCCTCAGTAACCTGAAATTGCAGAGTTTGGAGAGGAGAGGGATGGCGAAATGGATCTTCACCATCGCTTTGATCGTGTGCAGATGCATTAGCCCTGCGGGTCTCTTAAGAGACGTTGGCGCGGACTGCGTGGGCTATACTAGAGATTTACAGAATCTCGTTAGAAGTGGCACTGCTTTCACTGTAAGCAAAAGTGCGGGCTACTTTTGGAGAAATCTTCAAAGAGATTAGAGAGCGGCTCCCTGAAGAGACTTTATGGTACTACAACAATGTCTTGGGGCTAGCAGAGCCTAAGGAAAAGAATTTCTGGAACTTTCATTAGTCAAATTCAATGATGAGGGATTCCACCATCTTCCCAAGAAGCCGGACATCAGCTTGAACCATGACATTCTCATCGATAGAGAATGAAGTCTCTGTAGACTGTCCAAAATCACTAAGGATATATCATCAGAAAGTAGTCCAAACTACAGACGCAGGGCTAATCATAGCCACTACCTCAGCACCAAGACGCGAGGGTCAAAACCCGCATCTCAGCATTACTACAGTAGCATCACTACAGTATCAAGACGCGAGGGTCGAAACCCGCGTCTCTACTTTACCACAATAACCAAGACGCAGAGCCTGAAGCCCGCGTCTCACACAAAGTTTGACGCAGAATTTGAAGCTCACATTTCAACCAAATGCGAAGTTCAAGCGTTACCTCAATGGCTAAACGCGAGGCCCGAAGCCCGCGTTTCAACTACAGAGGAACCCTGCATCTCGGTTATAACTGCCCTCATTACTGGGTCAATTACTTCCCACGTAATGAGGGAGTTAACCCCCATTATGGAGTGTTTTAGGGGACACTTTTACCCCCTGAAACCTCTATAAATAGCCCAATTTGCTATGGAGGTGGGGGCAAAAAATCTGGTCAGAAGAACTTCAGTTGTAAGCCGTAGAAGGACTAAGATCTCCAACTAAAAGAAAGAGAGAGTTCAACTCTTCTAACAACTTGCTGCGTCCAAGTTTGTTCTTGCCAAAAGTATCTTTGAGATTCTTGTTGGACAGAAGCTGTATTACTTCATCCACCATCCAAAGATTCCCAAGAAGTCTTGACGTTCACCTGATCAACGGAAAATAAGATTCACTTTCCATCACCACATCAAGAACCCAGCATTAAACAAAGGAGAGATTTGAGCTTGAATATCTCCCCTCTCTTGTAAAAGGATTATTGATCCGTTGTAATTTTATTTACCATCAAATAAAGAATTTACACCTCGATATTCAATTTTCCCACCAAACGAGAGATGGCGACTCCGCTGGGGACCACTTTCTCTACCGATGAGCAAGTCGTGACACAAGGTGACGTCACCTATATGAGAAAAATGGTCGAATCACTCAAGGTCGAGTTTGACCAGGTAAAATATGAAGAGTTCCTCTCTTCCGGCTCCAAGATCCCTAGGGCGCGACAATACCGCAAGGTCTTCTCAGGGACCCGCTCTCAAGTTCGCTCTGAGATCCCTTCAGATGCAACTGACCAGAAGAGTACCATGGCTAAACACATCACACGTAACACCCGCGTCAACATCTCCCATGAGATCTGCGAGGTTAGTGTTGCTGATATTCAGCCCGTTCATGCCCATACTCTTCCTCGGTTCCAGGTTACCGGGGGTTCCCAGCAACCCGTACAGCTTAACCGGAACGCTAAACGTTGATAGAGACGATGTGCGCGTCAATTATAGGCGCAAGAAGCTGGAATAACCATCTGTCCAGTAGATACAAAATGCAAGGTTTAAGCCCGCGCCTCTTCCGAATTGTGTCAGACGCACGAAGTCCGCGTATGGAGACCAAAGCGCGAAGCTCAAGGCTTGCGTTTCTGAGACTTCACTTCCCAAACGCAACGTTCAGTAGCGCGAGGGTTATGTTCTTCTCAGAGACACATGACCCGCGTCTCTACAACCAGACACAAAATTGAGAAAACCAGCGTGTCTCAACCGTCCCTGACCAAACGAGCCAATCAGCAATGTGAGGTCCGCGTCTCTACTCAGCAGAGGCACGAGACCCGCGTTTCAAAGTCAAAACGCGAGAACTGCGCCTGTTCTGCACAACGCGAGCTCCATGTTTCTGAACCCTGCGTCTCAGATTCTTGACGTAAGGGTGACTCTCAGAAGATGAAAAGCCCTCGACAACCTGAGGCCAATCTCTTTGATCCCCCTCCCACGGATCTAAGAGATTATTTGACAAAGAAAAGGAGTGCTAATCAGATCACTCCATCTTGCTGCTATGAACGGCTTATCACGACAATGTTCTCTGAATGCCGCTACAGCTCACATGCAAACAAACAGTCGGTATTCAGACGATTGTCCTCGACCTCTCGATCAGCCAAGAGGTGTCGCTCCCGCAGAAGGAGAGCCTTCTCTGACGTGGAGTATCCTGAAGTCACTGCAAACATGGCAAGTAGAAGTAGGGAAAAACAACCGGCGGTCAACTCTGACGAGTCTGACACGGAACCAGAAGAAGTTTATCAGTATACTCATACTCGGACTGGTACGGTCGCCCTGATCAATTACAATGGCCTAGCTCGGGGCATTGAAGTAAGTGAATCACACTCCACTGTTGCATAATTGCAGGCCTCGAACTCTTCCATAGAGAAGGAAGCCTTTGCGTTCATGACAAATACTTCCGAGGAGTCGACCAGGCGCTTTGAACAGCATGCCCAGGTCCAGAGGGAACAATTCGATATGATTCGCGCTCAACAAGAATTTATCGATACCCTCAAGCAGATGCTCGCACAATTGCTTGAAGACAAGAGAAAGTCAACCAACAAAACTTCTTCTAAGAGGTCTAAAGGCAAACGAAAAGAAGGAGAAAGCTCATCTTCTGTACATATCGAAGAGAAGGAGCAATCTAATTCTGAATCGTCTAAATCCTCGTCTAAAGAGGAAGGCAACCCGGAGAATGGGGGTATTCATTCTAAAAGAATGAGTCAATTGGGCAGCGTCTGGAAGCCCTTACGAACTGTAAAGGCCTCCAAGAAGTAGGAGTTGTCCAGCCATATCTGGCCGAGTGGGACCTTGTTCCGAACCCTCCTAAGTTCAAAGCTCAGACCTTACAGGCTTTCGATGGCAAAGGGTCACCGAACTAACACATCTACTACTTCAAGTCTCAGACAGGAAATGTAGTAGATATTGATGCCATCTTGGCACATTTATTCATCAGCACTCTAAAAGGGCTTGCCTTTGAATGGTTCATGAAACTCCCAGAAGGCTCCATCAAAAACTGGGGTGATTTGGAAAAGCTCTTTCGACACGCTTCTTTGAAGACGACTCAGAAATTACAATGCCCACTCTCCTTGCAACAAAGCAGCGAAAGGGAGAATCAGTCAAAATATTTGTGGAAAGATTTCAGAATATGGCACTCTGATGTCCTAGCGGTATGACCCAGGCCACCCTGATAGAAACATGCCGCCATAATCTACAAACTTCACTCCTAGCCCAGTAGGAGTTGCTGAAAGCCGCATCTGGAAGTAGTGGGTCCAGCAAGGTGAACAGGCTGAAGAAATTGTCGCCAGGGTTAAGGCAGAAGAAAACAAACCCAGACCCGAAAAGTCGATAAGACGCGCGCTAGAAATATCTTTTCAATCAAAAAGAAAAGATACATTAGCGACAGAGACAAAATCCCCCGTCAAACCTCAGCCGGCCAAGGGAGGTGGTTCTTCAAGTCAGCCACGCGCCAACAAGCAGTACGCTTTCAAGGATGAACATGTCGATTCGTTGTTCAAGTTACTCAACAAGAGCAACAGATTGAAGCTTCTTGAAGCTAGACGTCCTGAGGAAGTCGGCAAGTCTGACAATCCTAAATACTACCTATATCATAGGATGCTAGGGTACCCCACCAAGAGCTGTTACATCTTCAAAGATATCCTTCAAGCTCTGATCGATGCGAAAGTGCTAAAGCTCCATCCAAAACAGAAGAAAGTGACAGCTAATATGACATCATTTCTTCAGTTTGGAAAACAGCCTCCAGCACCGTCCGGAGTAGTTCCCATCCCGAAAGGGGAACTAAGAATGATCAATGTAGACCCACATCATCAACAGGAGAAAGGTACCTATCCCTACACCTCAGAGAGAAATTATGTGGGTTCATCCCGACCTTGTAGATGGCCAACAATGACTAATGTTACCAATAAAAAGTCCAAAGGCAAGCGGAGGCTTCGTCCTGCAATGTGGTGTGTGCTTCTTTTCGGGAAGCAGAAACTGATGTTCCCTCACTAACCGATTCGAAAGAGGAAATAATCATCCTTGCCGCAGAGCTCAATAAACCGCTCATGGCAGAAACTCGTTCGGGTCAGTCATATTTAAAGAAGTACGACGAGATGGTGGCAAACCCTCCTAAACCTACTGCAGAGCCAACCAAGCCCTCCGCAAAGCAACATGCGGAGAAGCAGAAAAAGCTTTGGTTTTCTAAGGCTCTCCCAAAGAACAACGCGGAAGGATCTCAATACCTTACCATTTTGACTTCTTGGCCCAACTGGCCAATATCCCGGCCAGGATCACTCTCAATGAGCTCCTGAGACTGTCAAAGTTAACAAGAGAAGCTCTGAGGGAAGCCTTAGCTGACGCTGAAGTCTTCATGGCCCATATCCCAGCTGGACCACAGGAGGAAGATGAAGAGGACTGCCTCCATGCCTCTCAAAATGTCTCCTGCATCACCTTCACATCAGATGACATGCAGATCAAAGGGAAACATGATCGGCCCCTGTACTTCACAGGGTACATTAGATTGTCTGCAGTGAGCCGCATTCAGGTCGATCCAGGATCAGCGTTGAGCATCATGCTTCGTCGGGTCATGCAGCACTTAGGGATCCCCACCCACTGATTGAGCGCCACCCAAACTACCATCTATGGTTTCAACGCCAATGGTACGCGCCAAATGGGGAAGATCAAGCTCAAATGCCAGATTGGGGATCTAAGATCTGAAGCGACGTGCTATGTTGACGCCGACACTTCGTACAATTTGCTGCTTGGACGACCGTGGATTCATCGTAATTCCATCGTCCCCTCCACTCTCCATCAAGTTATGAAGTACATCGACGGAAGTGAGAAAGTTTGAACGTTGATTGCCGAAAGGCATCTGTTCAAGGGGGTAGAGAGCTATTCCACAGACTTCCTCTTGTACCAAGACTCTTTGGGGACAAATGAGAACCGACAGCCAGAGGAACCAGACTCTGGTAATGAAGCTGACACTGAGCCAGAGGCGAAAGAAGAGTGCATGTGGGAATTAAATCCACTTGTAACGAGCATTAATAAGCTCGATGTTAATAACACCGCCGATGATGTAGGCGAGTGGTATATTAATGAAGAGTTGAATTTGGCTTACTCTTTTGTTTTTGCTTCTGATTCAGTGCCATCAGACACTAGTACCGAGGTGGATAATGACCCCTGGTCGGCAATGGATGCCCTGATATCATTGCATGTACCAATGAAGTCATCCCTCAAAATGTACCAAGATGTCAGTGATGTTCAAGAATCAGTATTCATGTCCCAGCAAGACGCAAAGGCCAAAAACAAATTCTTTTTGGAAGAATTAAGTCCGAATTGATGTCTCGCGAAGACTTAGAAAGCGAGAACGAATCTCCTCAGTTCTCTCATTATGAACCAAATGTACTCAGAATGATGCGGAGGATGGGGTATGATCTAACAAATGGTTCTAGCTTGAACTTCGGCAAAGGAAGAAGAATACTACTTTGATCTTTCGTTTCGAAAGGGAAGACCCCTGACTATTACCATCGAATTCGCAGGGGTTTGGGCTATGTGTCAACTCCAATTCTGTCAACCTCTGAGTCTGAAGAGTCATTATACCATAATTACTCATCTGGTACGTCATCGTGGGAGTCAGACATTAGTGTCGGCAACCTCTTCGGAGAACTTTCAGTAAACATGATTTTAACAAGCCACCTAAAAGACGGAGATGATGAAATAATCCAGTCTGATACAGATCCTTCGATCAAACACCTAAACAGTCTCTGGGATATTCGTTTCGAACAACGCGAACCACCCACAGAAGATAAGGTCACCCAGATTAATATGGGAGATGAGGCTAATCTTAAGCCCATCTTTATAAGCGAAATCCTATCACCCTCCGAGAAAAAGATTTAATATCTCTTGTGCGAGAGTATATAGATGTTTTTGCTTGGAATTACTAGGACATGCCTGGGCTTGATCCTCGAGTGGCTATGCATTGCCCTAACATTAATTCAGACATAAAGCCAGTCAAACAGCAGCAGCGACGGTTTCGTCCATAAATAATCGAAGCAATCCAGTCGGAAGTTAAAAAGCTTATAGACTCTGGCTTCATTAGGGAGGAGCAACACCCTGATTGGGTAGCCAATATCGTCCCCGTTACCAAGAAAAATGGGAAGATCCGAATTTGCATCGATTTTTGTGATCTAAATGAAGCTTGTCCTAAAGACAAATTCCCTTTCCCAATCACGGATGTCATGATTAACAATACGTGCGGGTTTGAATGAATGTGCTTCATGGATGGATTCTCAGGGTACAATCAAATCAAAATGTACCCCGATGATGAAAAACATACTTCTTTCAGGACACTGCTGGGGGTATATTGCTATACTGTCATGCCCTTCGGACTGAAAAATGCTGGGGCAACATATCAGAGAGCTATGAATGTAATTTTTCACGAACACATGCGTAAAATAGTGGAATGCTACGTCGACGACATTGCAGTAAAAAACCGAGCCAAGGGCCACCACATAGCAGATCTGAAGACAGTTTTTAAAATCATGCGGGCACATCAGTTGAAGATGAACCCCACCTAATCTTTCCTAGGGGTAGCCGGCGGTAAATTCCTAGGGTTTGTGGTGACATCCAAAGGAATTCACTTAGACTCAGAAAAAGTTCGCGCTGTCCAGGAGATGCAATCTCCAAGGAATCTCAAGGAACTTAGAGGATTATAAGGGTGACTAGCGTACATCCGAAGGCTTATCTCAAATCTCTCTGGAAGATGCCAACCCTTCACAAAGAAGAAGGGCATCTCATTCATCTGGGACGATGCTTGCCAACAAGCGTTTGAGGAAATCAAACGATACCTCACACAACCACCCGTCCTTACAGCTCCAGTTTCAGAAAAACCTTTCCTGATATATGTTCGAGCGATGGATCATTCCTTAGGAGCTTTATTAGTCCAGAATAATGATCAGGGACATGAACATGCAATCTACTATCTGAGCAGAACCATGATCGGAGCCGAACATCGGTATAACCCGATCGAAAAGGAATGTTTGGCATTGGTGTTCGTCATCCAGAAAATGTGACACTACTTGGTGGGCCAGACTATAAATGTCATATCAAAAGTCAACCCTTTGAGGTTGATCATGACCAAGCCATCGTCACTAAATAGTCGACTGGCAAAATGGGCCATATTGCTCTCCCAATATAAGATGCACTTTCTACTACAAAAAGCTGTGAAGGGACAAGCGGTGGAAGATTTCCTGGCTGAATATCCAGATCTGAGAACGACCGAACTTTATGAGGATCTCCCAAACGAGATCACTGAAGTTTGTCTGACCCAGACATCTTTTGAAGGATAGGTGTGGCAACTCTTCTTCGATGGTGCATCGAGAATAGGTCCGCAAGGGCATGTCATAGTAGGAGTGGGGGTAGTACTGGTCTCCCCACAGAACTACGTGATCCCTCGTACATTCTCACTAACCGAGCCATGTTCCAACAATGTAGCAGAATACAATGCCCTTTTGATTGGAATGCAAATTGCTGATGAGATTGGTGTTAAAAATCTTGAAGCATACTGTGACTCTAAACTCATCGTTAACCAAGTTCGCGGAGAGTACGAAGTCAGGCATGAAGACTTAGCACCCTATTCAACGCAACTATCTCTATGGCCGAAAGGTTCGGAAACTTTTACATCAACCATGTACCACGCCAGCAAAATGCGCACACAGATGCACTGGCATCTCTCGCTCTCTCCTTAGCCCTTCCAGCTATGGTAGTAGATAAAATACATGTCTACAGCCACACTTGTATTGCCCAAGAACCGCTTTTGAAGATCACCAAAAGCCGACAGGAGACTGTCAAGCCAAGAAGCTTTAGTGACTTCAACAGGTCCAGAACTTAGGGATTGGCGATTCCCGTACATCAACTATGTACTGTATGACATTCTTCCTGATGATCCCAAAGAGGCGACTGCCATTAGAAGGAAAGCCCTCAAATTCCACTATAATGCGATTACGCGAATACTGTATCGCCGATCGCATGATAGATCCTCCTTCGCTGTTTGTCTCAAAAGGAGGCACAGGAAGTACTTAAAGAAGCGCATGATGGCATGTGTAGAGCTCATCAGCCTGGTCCGAAGATTAGGGATCGACTCCGAAGATTAGGGATCGACTCCGAAGACTAGGATATTATTGGCCTAAGATGATCCCTGACGCCATCACTTACGCTAAATGATGTCACGCATGTCAGGTCCATGGTGACATCATCCATCAAGGACCAGAATATCTTCACTCTACAACCTCAACCTGGCTATTTGAGATGTGGGGAATGGATGTGGTCGGCCCTATCAGCCCACCTTCATCCAAAGGACATCGGTTCATTTTAGCTATAACCGACTATTTCTCTAAATGGGCTGAAGCTATTTCCTTAAGGGAGGTAAAAGCATCTGACGTGGTCAAATTCGTTAAACATCACGTCATTTACCGCTTTGGTGTACTACGACGGATTGTTCATGATAATGGGCCCCAGTTCGTCAGCCAGGCTTTTCAGAGGTTCTGCAACAAGTTCAGAATCCAGAGTGTGTCCCCAGTGGTATACTACCCAGCGGCTAACAGTCTCGCTAAAGCTTTCAATAAGACTATTGGGAAACTTCTCAAGAAATTCGTCTTGAAAAGCCAACGTGACTGGGATGACAAGTTAGGTAAATGCTTATGAGCCTATCGCACGACGGTTCGAACCTCGGTGAAGGCTACACCTTTCTCCTTGGTATATGAGTGTGAAGTTGTACTCCCATTAGAAATCCAAGTCCCATCTCTACGTGTCGCCTTGACAGCAAAGATGACAAATGAGGAGAAGCATCGATTGCGACTCCAAGAGCTGGAGGCTTTGGACGATAAACGCCTGCAAGCTCAACAACAAATCGAGCTCTATCAAGCTCGAATTACCAGGGCCTTCAATAAGAAAATCAAGGAGCGAACTTTTAAGAAAGGGGACCTTGTCTTAGCTGTCAGAAGACCTATGATGATGACGCATAAGACCAAAGGAAAATTTCAGCCCAAATGGGAAAGACCATTTGTAGTAGAGTCGGTCTACTCAAATGGAGTATATCGCCTCATAACCTCAGATGGGGATATGCTCATGATGCCAACCAACGACAAATTCTTGAAGAAATACTATCCTTGATAGCACTCTTCTCCTGATCAGGTTAATACTACACCTTTGATCAAAACTCCAGATCCAAGAAAAGCTTCTTCCCATCATTGGATCACATCACGGTCAATCAACATTAAGCTAATCAAGCGCCAGTTACATCATGATGCATGATGTAAAATTTGAAGAAGAAACAAAATGCAAAACTTCAGTTTTAGTTTACTTGCTCTTCTACTGACATCTAATGCCTCCAATGGCTAAGGATAGAGGAAAATATTGGCTTATAAATCCAACATAAGTCTTCGATAACTTATCATGCTGAGGGGAATAGCATGGCTAGCCCAACTCAAACGGTAGTTGGTAAAGGCATACCAAATCCGTTGATAGCTGAGGGTTTGCTAAAAATCCTAAGGGACTTGGTCCCATCCTCTCCTCCAAAATCTCCTACCATTCTCACCTACAGAATGGTAGGGCCACAAAAATACCTGTGTTCATCTCCCTAATGAAATGAACTGAGATTTGTCAAGTTAATATTAAACCTCTAACAAATCAGATTTTTCAATCCCCAGTGGATTCAGTCAAGTTAATATTAAACATCTGACAAACTAGATTTTTCAATCCCCAGAGGATTCAATCAAGTTAATATTAAACCTCTGACAACAAAACTCGTTAGAAATCCTTACTGTTATGTTAATACTACACCTCTAACGGTAAATTTCCCATGTCTCAAGAAATCAACGATTGTCACGTTAATATTAAACCTTTGACAGTTCATTTTACTTTCCACCCAAAATTTCTTACCAATTCTCTTCCATAGAGTGGTAAGTCCACAAATAAAATCATTGCTATGATAACACTACACCTCTGACTATGAAAATTTCAATACTCCCCAGCGAGTACAAACTTCACTTGTCTCTCCTCCACATGGAGTCACAAGTCATCAAATTCTTGTCAAGTTAAACACTACACCTCTGACATTCTAAACTTCACTTGTCAATTCTCATTAATAGAATGACAAGTCTTCAATATTGCTCCTATCGCAAACCAATTCTTGTCAAGTTAATATTACACCTCTGACATTTCAAACTTCACTTGTCAATTCTCATCAATAGAATGATAAGTCCCCAAAATTGCTCATATCGCAAATCAACCACTATCAGGTTAAGATCACACCTCTGACAAATTACTGTTAAGTTTAACTCTACATCTCTAACAGTGATTAAGTTGCTGCCAAGTTCAATATTAAACCTCTGACAGTCGCTTTCCCTCAGGCTTCTATATCGAAGCTGAGATGAGCGATGCTAAGTTTAACATCACACCTCCAGCGTTCGGTTCATTGTTAAAGTTCAACAATACACCTATGACAACGACTTTCCCTCGAACTTCCTTATCGAAGTCGAGATGATTAATGCTAAATTCAAAATTACACCTCTAGCATTACCCTTCATTGTCAAGTTCAACATTATACCTATGACAGTGATGTTTTCAGTCTTTCCCAAATGAAACTGAAGCTCCCGTTGAGCCAAGTTAATATCACACCTCTGACAGTAATCTTAAATTCTTGGAACGGAATTTTTCCCAACTTTGACTTGTTAAGTTAATTATCGCATTTCTAGCAAGTCAAGAGTTTCTACTTCTATGTGTCTGATTTTCAATGCAAAAAAGGAATTCAAGACATATCAGAAGACAAGAAAAAGTTTCACATTTATTTATGTTCAAACATATGAAAGTGATACAAGACGGTCTCTTATACAATAAGATTGAGTGTTACAATAAAGGAGTACAAAGAAGTCCTCTCTCTCAGGGAAAGGTTGCACTCACTCCTCAAGACATCTACAACACTCCAAATAAAAGATGTTTGGAAGAGAGCCGAAGAAAGGTTCCTTTCTTCTTCCAATGAATTATGTCATAGTTGATCAGTGTTGAGACGATCGGATGCTCGTCACATCATGATGCATGAAGTAAACATTGAAGAAGCTAATCGCTAATCGAGAACAATGGTGTTTCTCGAGGTCAAAATACAGAAGAACATTCTGATTCCACCCGACCAACTGGTGTGGGCCGTAATCCTTCACTTAATGAGCATCTCCACCACGAGAAAGTCATCTAATGAGCATGGGTTTTCGTCGATGTCACTTCTGGGGTAAGATTGGTAAAGGGAGGATCCGAGACCTTACTGGTGACATCCTCTTTCTGAAATCACCTAGAGGGGGGGTGAATAGGTGACTGTGCTAATCTAGTGAACTCAATACGGAATTTAAAAACTAATTGTAATTACACAAGATGCAAGCAACAAGTGATACACACAACCAAGCCAAGCATATAAATATGAATGATCAATGTGATATGATGCAAGGCACAAAGTAAAGAGAGAGAGATAGAGTAAGAGTCAAGGGATCAAGCGCAAACAACAAGATATGTTTCGAGGTTCGAGCACCCAGCTCTACATCCCCGCCTTCACACAGAAGGATTTCAACTCCACTAGCTTGTCCACAAAGGACTCCCACAAAGGGAACCTCCACCGAGGATTTGGGGCAATAACAATTACAAGGAGTACCCAACTCCTCTCCTTACAAACACAACCTCCTCCTTGAGGCACAACTCCAAGCCAACAAACAATCACCTCACAACTTGAGGGATTAGCACAAAGCAACACAAGGATCACCTCACAACTTGAGGGATACAACCCACTTGCACAACTCCTCAACACAATGAGGGAAAGGCACAAAGCCAAGCAAATGAAGGGTTTACAACTTAGTGGTCTAAACAACAACCACAAACAATTTCTTTCCCACACAAGGATCTTATAGAGTGAGATAGTAGATGTAGCTCAAGTGTGGAGAAATCAAAGTGTTTAAAACAAAGAAAAATCACTTGGGAATCACCACAAAGATATTGAATGATAGAACCAAACCAAATTCCAAAAAGACTCTTTTTCTTTGAAATATCAAAAACACTTTCAAACAATAAGATTGATCTTTTTAGCACCAAGAAACTCATTTTAAAACTTGTTTAAATACCAGAGAAAGATCAGAAATTTCGTCCAAAAAATTCTTAGAGAAAACCTCTTTCCAATGGGGTATTTATAGGCCATTTGGAAAACTAGCCGTTGGCAGCAGAAACTGCCATAAATGAACTACCGGTCAACCGCTCGGTCGACCGGCCAACAGTCACATTTTGACCGCTGGCAGCAACCGGTCGACCGTGCGGTCGACCGTCCCAGGTACAGAGAGCAACACTCTCTGCCCGGTCGACCGCTCGGTCGACCGCCCAGATACAGAGAGCAAGGCTCTCTGGTCCGGTCGACCGATCGGTCGACCATCCCGAGTGTCTGCCAGACGTGCACAGGGATGTACACGTCGGTCGACCGTCAGGTCGACAGGCCCTTGGTTCGGTCGACCGACCTGGCCTGTCAGCCAATGTTCTGGGTCAGAAAAACAGGGTATAAACATATTCTAATAAATACATAAAAACTTGTAAAAATACAAAAAAATAGTTTTATCATTTTAAATTGAAATGTAAACTTGTGTTAATAATTTCAACACAAACTTCAAACATTTTGAAACATTTTTGTGTTATAGAAATTTTGCCAAAAACCAAAACTTGTATTTTCTAAAACTTGAATTTTTGAATAGAAAATACATTTTTTTCAAAACTCATCCAAATACAAAAACATGATATTAAACAACATTTAGGCATGATGTATATGGATATAATCCTATATACATGAAACATATATATATATATATCCATGTTTTTGACTTTAATTCCAAAATATGTTTTGTTAATAATACCAAAACATAAAACACATGAATAAGAGAGTCAAAACTAAGTTTGTCTAGGAAGTTAAGCATGCATGTATATAGAATGAATCTACTATACATAAAATCATTTAAACTTGTTTTGATCTATCTATTCATGAAACCAAGATCGGTTAAACCAAAAACGAAAAAACCGGAAACCAATATTCAAAACATGAAACGTGTGTGTGTTGTGAACTTGAGCATATCATACTATTCAAATCTTTACAGTTTGGATCTAAACACAAAACTAAACTAGGTACCGATGTCTTCTTGTAGAGCGCAATCTCCAAGCCGACTCGATCCAAAACTCTTTGATCCACCGAGCAAGTGCTATATATGATCTTTGACGCTCGGGCTCTTGAATCAACATGTGAAAGCTTCCAAATCATCTTGTTGAAGCTAATCACCAACTAATATCTTGATTAATGATCTGAAACTAAAATCACAAGATTATTAGTACACATAACTACATGAGTTAATCATCATCAAAACTAGAGTGGAAGGCCTTTGGGCCAACAATCTCCCCCTTTTTGATGATGACAAAACTCATGGAGTTATATATGCATGGATTAAAGTTAAGCTTCAAAGAAGCTCTCCCTTAACTCATGCATAAACAAATAAACATAAATATGCAATGAATATGAAACACGAAACAAGCATAGATATGCATAAAACAATAAAAGGGTCAGATACCAATGAAATTTTCAAAAACAAATAAACATGCTCTAGATACCAATTAAACTAAATAAATAAACAAACAAATAAACATGCTCTAGATACAAATGAAACTAAATATATGCAAAACAAAACTAATGATCTCTTTTACAAGCTCTTGATACCAAAACTAAACATGTTCTCTAAATAATGCTTGATACCAATTGAACTTAATAAAAACATAAAACATGCATACAAACATGCATATAAACTCAAATTCTTCTCCCCCTTTTTGTCAATCATCAACAAAGGGGTTAAAGACAAAACAAAACTAATAAAAACATATTCTTCTCCTTTTTGTTTTTATTCAAAACAAGGAATCAATAAAGGGATGTTCTCCCCCTTTTTATCTAAACTCAAATATGATACCAATTAAAAAAAATGTGTCAAGGAAGTGCATATTGATGCCAATTAAAAGTGAAACTATACCAATTGAAAAACAAAAATCTTGATACCAATTGATAAGTAAACAAATATCACATCAATTGTAAATAAACAATCTTGATATCAATTGAAATTAAACATTACAAATTTTGAATTTCTAAACATAAATCTTAAAACCAATTGAAATTATTATTCCTTTTAAGGCATAAGATACCAATTGAAATCATTATTTTCTATCATAAAGTAAGGGAGTGGAATACAAAATACCAATTGAAAGATGAAATACAAGATTTTCTCCCCCTTTATGAAATACCAACAAAAATAATGCGTAGGCTCGAATTAAGATACCAATTGAAAGCTAAATCAATTGAAATAAAGTTAAAACTCGAGCTATAGCATAAACAAAATTTATATATGTATGAAAAATTAATACCAATCGAAATTGATACTATTAGAATTGAAAAACATACATACATACAAACATATATGAGTATACAAAAAAGGTCAAAATTGATACCAATTGAAAGAATTCAATGATACCAATTGAAACAACAATATGATCAAGTGTATATCTCATATTCCTATCCTCCCAATCATGTTCAAGTTTAAAATGATTTTCATTATAAAGTATACATGAGCATGATCGCCCATCCATCCGCCCGTGAAGGTAGGGGTTTTCAAAAATAGGTTTGAAAAATGTAGTATGTTTGAAAATCTCTACCATAGTGAAGAATACGAACTAGTTATTGGAAAAACTTTTAAACTAGTACGAAATCCTTCAAGTAAGGAATAAAACAAAATTATTTTTCATGAAACATATGTAAATCACATGATCACTAAACACTCAAAGTCCATAAAACCCATATCATAGTCTCATGAAAACAAATCATGAGTAAACTAATAAAGTGAGTGAGCAAGTGTAATGTGACACATATCAACATGAAAATATTCAATTAAGCTCATGTGAAATTCCTTAAAAACATTAACACATGAAAAACTAAATTTTCATTACCAATTGAAATTACCTAAAAACATGAAACTCATCAAAACGATTTAAACTTCAAGGCATATGTATGTCATGTACAAACTAAAGTATACACACATATCCTAAACATAATGAGTCCACAAAAGTATATGCATGAAGGCACGTGCTCAAAGGATGTACATGTATAATCAATAGTTTGGACAAGATAGACATATACATGAAGTTAAAACACATGATCATAGAAACATATCCAAAATGAGGAATACAAGTTAGAATGCATGAATCATCAAAACTAGACTATACTAGCACATCTAATGGGTACAAATAGGCATTCAAGCACAAACATAAAAGAGTTACTTGTGGCCCATTCTATGTACAAGTATAAATCCTAGTTTTCATGAAAACTAACATCTAAACATATATTCAAATCATGAAGCACGAAACGGGACATAAATCATCATTACAAACATAAAACGATCATTATGTAAATCCACATGCTATTAGAGCTATGATGTGCATAATAGCTAAACAAATGGTGAGAACACAACATATGGGTCCATATAAACATGGGTGATCTCATAAGCTATACATGCATGTCAATGGTCTAATACATGGCATTTAACATACTAATCAAAACAAAACAAAAATCATAAACACACATATGATCATTATGCACATGCACATGCATTAGATCTAGGACATACATATTAGTTTAAAAACAAAGTGAGAACACAAAGATAGGTCAATGGGTGTCTCAAATAACTAAACATGTATATCACTAATCTAAATTACATGGCATAGTCATAATGAACAATGAAACATGACATGCTACTAATCAATGACATGAAAAAGCATGAAATATAAATGGGAGTTAGAGATTGATACCAAAAAATATGAAGGCACCTCTCTAGTTCTCCAAACCAATGGTGGTTCTCTCCACTAAACTCCCCTTGAAAGTGATGCATCCAAATTGTTTTCTTTAAGCACGGAACGCATCCACTTCAAGGCACCAATACTCTCATGTGATGCGAGAGCCCACACCTACATCAAAAATCAAAGGGGTGGTCTTTGGTACCCATTTTGTTTTGGGTCCACGGGGGTTAGTATCTTTCCTAACCCAAACAAGAGTATTTGCTAAATTTTCAATATGTAAACGATCATAGCAAAATCTAGCAAGGTGGCCTTTTCGACCACAATGTGTACACGTGTACACATGGGCATACATAGTGTGAAGTTTGTGATCGTGATGAGCATGTGTATGCCGTGAAGGGTATGCATGCAAAGATGGAACTTGTTTCTTACGAAGCAAGGTTTCCAAGCGTGTATGATCCAAAGCACATTGGCTCAAAATGGAGCCCAAACAATCAACACTTTTCTTCAAAGTATTTATATCATTTTCAATAGTAGAAGATAAGTGGAGCATGCAAAAGAAGTGCTAGGTGAAGCTACACTAGCATGGCAAACATGTGAATCTATATCAATTTTTAAAGATTCATTTTCTTTAAAACAAAATCCAATTCTTTTGTAATGAAATCAATTTCATTTTTTAAAACAAGGTTATCTTTTAAAATAAAATCTAATTTAGAAGATAAAACCTCATTGTTTTTCACAACATCATCACAATCATTTTTGCTTTTCAAAACATTAATCTCTTTTAGGGCAAGGTCTAGTTGAGATCTTAGTGAGTCACGTTCACTAGTAATCTCTTCCTTCTCTTGTAAAACTGATTCAAAAGTTGAGTACAAATCCTTTGTTTCTTCTTTTAAATCAAAGTTCTTCTTTTTCAAAAGTTCATGTTTTTCTAAGAATTTTTCAAGCTTTGAGGCAAGTTCTACATTTAAATTTTGAACTTCTAAGCATCCATAGCAATAAGAACTAGAGTTATCATCTAGTTGAGAATCTGATTGTACCTCAAGGGAGTCTTTCCCTTGGACCATGAGGCAATGCTCGTCGGACATGTCTCTCCTAGATCTCCTTATCTTGTTAATAATCTTTGGAAGCTCGGGAGAAGTCAATATGCTCCAAACTGCAAAAGCCGAATCATAATGATCAAACACATGTAAAAGATCTTCATTAAGAGATGCTCTAAGTGTCTTAAGTGCTAATGCATTTGCCTTTTTATGCTTGCTAGCATTAGGGTAGGATTCTTGAGTAGTGGCTTGATAAACTAGATGTCCTAGGCTTTTTAAATGACTACTCATCTTGGCCATCCAAATATCATCTCTAGAAAAATTAAACATAGGGGGCTATCCATGAGTGCAACTATATGTGTGCAAATGAAAATGCAAATGTAGACTAGCAAACCAAGATCTCACTCCTAGGTGGTTAAACCTAAATATCAGGAACGTAGGCTCTGATACCAATTGAAATCACCTAGAGGGGGGGTGAATAGGTGACTATGCTAATCTAGTGAACTCAATGAGGAATTTAAAAACTAATTGCAATTACACAAGATGCAAGCAACAAGTGATGCACACAACCAAGCCAAGCATATAAATATGAATGATCAATGTGATATGATGCAAGGCACAAAGTAAAGAGAGAGAGAGATAGAGTAAGAGTCAAGGGATCAAGCGCAAACAACAAGATATGTTTCGAGGTTCGAGCACCTAGCTCTACATCCCCGCCTTCACACAGAAGGATTCAACTCCACTAGCTTGTCCACAAAGGACTCCCACAAAGGGAACCTCCACCGAGGATTTGGGGCAATAACAATTACAAGGAGTACCCAACTCCTCTCCTTACAAACACAACCTCCTCCTTGAGGCATAACTCCAAGCCAACAAACAATCACCTCACAACTTGAGGGATTAGCACAAAGCAACACAAGGATCACCTCACAACTTGAGAGATACAACCCACTTGCATAACCTCCTCAACACAATAAGGGAAAGGCACAAAGCCAAGCAAATGAAGGGTTTACAACTTGGTGGTCTAAACAACAACCACAAACAATTTCTTTCCCACACAAGGATCCTATAGAGTGAGATAGTAGATGTAGCTCAAGTGTGGAGAAATCAAAGTGTTTAAAAAAAGAAAAATCACTTGGGAAATCACCACAAAGATATTGAATGATAGAACCAAACCAAATTTCCAAAAGACTCTTTTTCTTTGAAATATCAAAAACACTTTCAAACAATAAGATTGATCTTTTTAGCACCAAGAAACTCTTTTTAAAACTTGTTTAAATACCAGAGAAAGATCAGAAATTTCGTCCAAAAAATTCTTAGAGAAAACCTCTTTCCAATGGGATATTTATAGGCCATTTGGAAAACTAGCCGTTGGCAGCAGAAACTACCAAAAATGAACTACCGGTCGACCGCTCGGTCTACCAGCCAACGGTCACATTTTGACCGCGGCAGCAACCGGTCGACCGTGCGGTCGACCGTCCTAGGTACAGAGAGCAACACTCTCTGTCCGGTCGACCGCTCGGTCGACCGCCCAGATACAGAGAGCAAGGCTCTCTGGTCCGGTCGACCGACCGGTCGACCGTCCTGAGTGTCTGCCAGACGTGCACAGGGCTGTGCACGTCGG
This sequence comes from Agave tequilana, assembly GCA_038442645.1. Classification (NCBI taxonomy): domain Eukaryota; kingdom Viridiplantae; phylum Streptophyta; class Magnoliopsida; order Asparagales; family Asparagaceae; genus Agave; species Agave tequilana. The sequence continues at coordinate 51,156 of JAVJIF010010224.1, forward strand.
TCGACCGTCAGGTCGACCGGCCCTTGGTTCGGTCGACCGTGAGGTCGACCGACCAGGCCTGTCAGCCACTGTTATGGGTCAGAAAAACAGGGTATAAACATATTCTAATAAATACATAAAAACTTGTAAAAATACAAAAAATAGTTTTATCATTTTACATTGAAATGTAAACTTGTGTTAATAATTTCAACACAAACTTCAAACATTTTGAAACATTTTTGTGTTATAGAAATTTTGCTAAAAACAAAAACTTGTATTTTCTAAAACTTGAATTTTTGAATAGAAAATACATTTTGTCCAAAACTCATCCAAATACAAAAATATGATATTAAACAACATTTAGGCATGATGTATATGGATATAATCCTATATACATGAAACATATATATATCCATGTTTTTGACTTTAATTTCAAAATATGTTTTGTTAATAATACCAAAACATAAAACACATGAGTAAGAGAGTCAAAACTAAGTTTATCTAGGAAGTTAAGCATGCATGTATATAGAATGAATCTACTATACATAAAACCATTTAAACTTGTTTTGATCTATCTATTCATGAAACCAAGATCGGTTAAACCAAAAACGGAAAAACCGGAAACCAATATTCAAAACATGAAATGTGTGTGTTGTGAACTTGAGCATATCATACTATTCAAATCTTTACAATTTGGATCTAAACACAAAACTAAACTAGGTACCGATGTCTTCTTGTAGAGCGCAATCTCCAAGCCACTCGATCCAAAACTCTTTGATCCACCGAGCAAGTGCTATATATGATCTTTGACGCTCGGGCTCTTGAATCAACATGTGAAAGCTTCCAAATCATCTTGTTGAAGCTAATCACTAACTAATATCTTGATTAATGATCTGAAACTAAAATTACAAGATTATTAGTATACATAACTACATGAGTTAATCATCATCAAAACTAGAGTGGAAGGCCTTTGGGCCAACACTTTCCTGTGGCCTCCAAGGACACCATACCCACCACCATACCCACTGTGAACATGATAAACCCGGGGCAGTGCTGGTGCGTCATGTCCAATAAGGCCTTGACGGATATCTCAAGAGCTCCAACAAGCTGGCTAGTCGAAATATTCTCCCATGAGCCCAGCGAAGATGCGGAAGACTGACTGAGGCTGCCAAAACCTACAAGAAGCAAAAAACAAAAGGTTAAAATTCTTTAAGGCAGAAACAAAAAAAAGGCTGAAGGGCAGATGCGAGACTGAAGTTGTGAACTTCAAACGCGGAGTTGGCTAGTGCAGATCTGAACGTAGTCTAATGTTAGACCTGCGTCTAATATATAAGACGCAAGGTAGCCCAGACGCAGCGGTCGCCACACCCGCGCTTGAAAAACAGGGGTTGCCACATCTAAGTCCAGAGGTCTCAAAAGAGAGAGAATTCTCTAAGTCAAGAACCTCAAACGCGAGCTTCATGTACAAAGCTCGCATTTCAAGATCCCATCACAGAGTTTATCACACTCACATTCAAAGGATTTGTGACTTAGAGTTTAAAGTCAGTCAGCTCGCTTTTCATCAAGAAGTCTAAAAGACGCGACTTTTGAACACGGGCGCATCAATCAGATTTCAAGAGAAGATCAAGAGATCAAATTTCTTCAATGGACAGGAAAACAGAAACTCAGTGGGACTGAGTATATCATGGCAATAAATGATTCCTATCCGAGAAAGAATTCTCTAGATATTGAATTTTATTCATCAAGGCATGGCCGTAAAAGCACTTAAGGCGATACTTTTTGATCTTGAAATCACTTGACATTTATAATCGTTGAAAAAGATTAAAGGAAAGCATGGAAGCTTTGAGTTCTTGCAGTTTATTGGAACACATCGCCTTGAAGGGAAGATAGACAAATCAAGACGAAGACCCTAAGAGTGCATGCTCTCAAAGGGAAACAGTCTAACTGATGGACTGTTAAGGGGGTGAGGCCTATTTATAGGAAAGCCATAAGGCTTACAATTAATGGCATAAAAATCAAAGCCATCAGCCTAAATTGCCGCACAAACATCAAGTCCAGTAAGGAGCTGACGCGTGGATTGCCATTTCGGGAAACATCGAAGGACACAAGTCCCCAATCGTCAACGCCGACTTGGTGATTGGTAGTCAAAAGTGCATTTTTATCATCATATATACCGTCACATTTGCACATTTATTCATATTATAATGCACATTTATTAATATTTCTTTATTTAATATGTGCAGGCCTCGAATTGTTATGTTAGCAATAAATAAAGCCTAAAGAGCCCAAAAGCCCAGATCCAAGCCCATGTTTGAAGCCCAGGTGAAAAAGCGCAAATACAAAGAGTCAAAATGCAAATACAAGGGCTGAAAGTTGCAAATATCAGAGATTAGGGAAGGATAGACTTCTATCCAACCCTAAACACCTGCAGGATGAGGATAAAAGGCCAAGATAAGAAGAAAATTCGTGGGAGGAAGATTTGAAGAAATCTGGATTAAGGGTAACTTGATTACCAAGTTACCTCGAAAATCCAGATTTAAAAGGCCAGGATTACAATTCTAGAAGCAGGCGCCCACATGGACAGACCAGGAGAGGCCACGCGCCAAAGCGCGTGGCCAAAAGCCACAAAAGTGCCGCGGAACCGCCGCAAATCCGCGGCACTTTGATCTCATCCAGATCCCAAATTTCGTGGGCAAGTTCGTCCAGGACTCCTCGGCCTTCTGCACCTATAAATATCACCTGCAGTGCAACGTACAGAGCGTTCAGCGTCCAGCAAAGGGCCAAAGTTAGGGTTTTTAGGTTTTCTTTCCACCTTTGTATATTTTTTATTTTCTTTTTGTAAACCGAGAGGAGAGGATGTTCTCATGGAGGAAGGAGATCTACTTGTACTGAGGGTGACAATCGGTGTAAGTTTTGCTTTTCCACCATTGTTAAATAAATCAACTCGAGGTTCGTTTTGTTCTTTTTATTTTTATTCTTGTGTTATTGTTTCTCTAGTTTTGTTTAATCTCTGTTCTTCTATTTTTATTTTATGTGATTGTTTCTTTCTCCGATGACTTGCAAACCGTGAGATCTGATTGCTTCGAGAATACCTAACCGAAGAAGGAACCTTGACGGCCCATGGCGATGAACAGGTCTTCATAGCTTGTTTTTAATTTCGTAGAGTAGATTAAGAAGGCGGACGATCCCATAAGTCGTGCTTGTACGCCTTCCAAGAAAAGGGAAATCATCGCAACGGTTCAAACGGCAAGCGGACTAAAGAGATAAGTGTTCGTTCTTTTTCTTTTCTTTTCTTTTTTTATAGATTAAATCCATCTCTCTCCAATAGTCTTTTCCACAACTCATTGTAAATACCATCGTGACTAACAAAATAACTAAAAAAGATAAATTTTTAGAGAAACTTGCTCAACGCTTCCATCGCAGTCCTCCTTGAGGATCACGACCCGCATAGCCCTGCTACCGCGGATTAGAACTGAGAACCTTGCACATCTATTCTTAATCTAATATTCTAATTTTTTGTGTGCAGGAAATCTCAGTCAACACTTGGCATTAAACGATCCAACAAGATCTTTAAGATGGGCTGCATGTAACGCTTAGGAAGCGGCATCAGGCGCAGACTCAAAGGTCGTGTCCACAATTCCACGACCTTTCATAAACCTGAGGGCTGCGTTCCTTTCATTCCTACCGAAGCGTCCACAACCGCGTCTCCTCAGCAAGTGGGGTTCACCCTCCATGACTATTCAGGGATTGCGTATTGAGCTCACACCCATTCCACAAAACTTGAAGGCTGCGTCCTGAACCTAAAGGCTGCGTCTCCTTTATCAAGAACGCAGGTTCACGCTTCAAGGATGCGCCCTCTCAAGGGACCAGAGTCGCGTCTCTATTGAGTAAGAGCCGCGTCCTCACCAACCAGCTAAGACCCGCGTGTCATTTTTGAGGAGCACAAAATCGCATCTCCACTGTAGATGAAAGCCGCGTCTCAATCATGAACTCAGTACAGCCTGAGTTTGCACCATCTCAAGGGACCAGAGTCGCATCTCTATTAAGTCAGAACCGCGTCCTCATCAACCAGCTGAAACCCCTACGTCTATAAGACTTGCATCCAGTCTTTGCTTCTACAATCAATTCAACAGTACACTGGCACAAGCAGATGACTATTTACCCCTAGTTCAATAGTACACCAACAACCAGCTCAGAGCACTGAGGAGGTCTGGACTGCGTATCTAGACACTCATCATGATCATCTCTGGTGGCTTCAAAGGGTTTTACAGTACACTCACGAAGATCACATTCCAGACAGGATCAAGCCTAGGGCATCTCAAATGATTATCAGTCCAATCATGAGAAATATGAATCCAACTAAAGTCCAAAGTATTTTGAAATCTGTCCCAGTCAACCGCGGAATATCAAAAACTTTGGAGTGAGTTCTGTAGACTGTCCAAAAATCACTGAGGATAAGTCATTTTAAAGCCAAACTACAGATGCAGGGCTAATTATAGCCACTACCTCAGCACCAAGACGCGAGGGTCGAAACCCGCGTCTCAGCATTACTGCAGTAGCATCACTACAGTACTAAGACGCGAGGGTCAAAACCCGCGTCTCTACTTTACCATAATAACCAAGATGCAGAGCCCGAATCCCGCGTCTCACACAAAGCTTGATGCAGAATTTGAAGCTCACATTTCAACCAAATGCGAAGTTCAAGCGTTACCTCAATGGCTAAACGCGAGGCCCGAAGTCCGTGTTTCAACTACAGAGGGACCCTGCGTCTCGGTTATAACTGCCCTCATTACTGGGTCAATTATTGCCTACATAATGAGGAAGTTAACCCCCATTATGGAGTATTTTTAGGGGACACTTTTACCCCCTGAAACCTCTATAAATAGCCCAGTTTGCTATGGAGGTGGGGGGAGAAAATTTAGTCAGAAGAACTTCAGTTGTAAGCCATAGAAGGACTAAGATCTCCAGTTAAAAGCAAGAGAGAGTTCAACTCTTCTAACAACTTGCTGGTCCAAGTTTGTTCTTGCCTAAAGTCTCTTTGAGATTCTTGTTGGATAGAAGCTGTGTTACTTCGTTCACCATCCAAAGAGAAGATTCTTAAGAAGTCTTGACGTTCACCCGGTCAACGGAAAATAAGATTCACTTTCCATCGCCACATCAAGAACCCGGTATTAAACGAATGGGAGATTTGAGCTTGAATATCTCCCCTCTCTTGTAAAAGGATTATTGATCCGTTGTAATTTTCTTTACCATCAAATAAAAAATTTACACCTCGATCTTCAATTTTCCCACCAAACAGTCTCCAGCGGAGTCACCATCTTTCTTTGGTTAGAAAAATAATACAAACTAAAATTTCTTTGAGTGGATGAAAGATTACAATGGAATATTTCTGATTACAAAAGTGGGAAGAATATCTAAATCTCTCCTTTGTTTAGGGCTGGGTTCTTAATGTGATAATGAAAAGTGGTTCTTATTCTCTGTTGACTGGCTGAATGACAAGCTTTACTCTGGGATGCTATCAAAAAGTAATCAGAAAAGAGCTTTATTTTTAACACATTAAGTGTTTAGAGCCCACTGGTTTCTCCTTCTCTCTCTCTCTCTCAATCTCTGTGGTTGAAAAGTGATTAGTCTCTAAGGTTGAAAAGTAATTAGTCTCTAAAATTACATATTTCATACTACATCTTCATATTTATTCAATATTAAATTCTATTAATAATACCTCTCTTGTATGTTTCTAGGTCCATGGCATGAAATGAAGAAAAAGCTCAAAATCCCATTCATTTGATGATATTTAAAGCTTATAAATATAGCCATTGACTTTTGAAAGCTAGATCTGCCAAATCTGGGAGCGAATTTCGACAAACCGACAGTAGGTACAAAGGGGGGTATGCAGCAGAAAGCTGCACACCCTGGCGCGGCGCGCGCGGCCCCAGAAGGGCCACGGAAATGTGACAAAAACTACATTTTCGTGGCATTCTGGCGGGGCAACGTGTTGAGCTTTGACGCGTGGCCCCGTGATGCCTCCCTGGTACCCCTTTTGAAAATCACCAAGAGGGGGGGTGAATAGGTGATGGCTATACTAAATGGCAAATAATGCAGAATTAAAAATCTCTTGATAGCAATCTAGCAAATAGCAAATACAGCTAAAGAAATACTTGCAAAAAAGTAAGCAATATTAGAGTGCAAATAAAGAGATAGTAGAGTGAAGATAGAAAGAGTAAGCAATCACAAACACAATGATATGTTTCGAGGTTCGAACCACTGCTCTATGTCCCCGCCTTCAACACTATGAAAGATTTTCATTATGACCGATCTCACTAGATCGTCAACCGGTTACAAGTTCTCACTAGAACTTAATGGACTCACTATTCCTCTCTCGGTGCCGCAACACCAACTCGGAGCTCACTAGCTCACTTGAGGTCACAACCTCTACAACTTCTTAATAGAAGAAAAATGGTGATCAACACTTGATCACAAATGGCTCACAAGAACAATCCTATAACCAAGATTAGGAAATAAAACTCTTTATAATTGTGTAGTGAAAATAGCTTGTAGAGATGTAGAGGGAGGGCTCAAGCTAAAAACAAAACTTTAGAAATTTTGACTCAAAAAGAAATCTTTTATGAAAAGGGCTAAAACTTGTAAAAACTTGATTTAAGTTTTAGAAATCTTATTGTTGAGTTATTTCATAGTCCCACTATTTATAAGGGATGAAAACTTGAGTAGAAAACCCAATTATAAGGGATGAAAACATGAGTAGAAAACCCAATAGAGCTATTGGGACAAGACCTAGAAAAAGACAAAACAAAAACTAGCCGTTGGGAAAATTAAGAGAAGAATATCCTTCTTCCGGTCGATCGCCAACGGTCAGATTTCTGACCGTTGGGGATAGAGGTCAACGGCCAACAGTCAGATTTTCAGTTGCGGATAGCGGTCGACCGGACAGTCGACCAATGTTCCCAACCAGAGAGTAAAACTCTCTGTCGGTCGACCGGGCGGTCGACTGGACCCAACATAGAGCAAGGCTTTTGCAGTCGGTCGACAACCCAGTTGACCGAAGTGCACACATGCACTTTGATGCATGTCGTCGACCACCCGGTCGACAGACAAAGCAATTTTACTCTGCCAACGGTCGACCGCCCGGTCGACCGGCGAAGGGCCAAAGTCAAGTTTTGGAGCTTTTTGAAATCATTCTTTTTCCAATAAAATATCTTTTGATCTTAAAATGTAAAATAGAGTTCTAGGGAATTGAAGAACTAGTGTGTGATCATGAATCAACACGAAATATAGGTAGAACCATATTTTGACAAAAAAATTTCTAAATCAAAAACGTTGTTTTTTCAAAACTCGTTTTTCCGAAACTCATTTTTCTGAAACTCGATTTTGAAAATGACAAAGAGTATAGTAATAAACTTTTTTAAAAACACAAAGTAGTGTGTGTGTGTGTGTGTGTGTCAATCCCAAAGGCTATTAACCTCTATCATCTTGGTTTTAACAAATGACTATAAATTCTATTTAAAATAGAAAAAGTAAAAATACAAATCTTGAAATAGTCTTCTATAGAATACTTGATACATGAGCTCTTCTATTGTGCTTAGGCTCTGGGATCTATATCTTCTTGGGTTTTAAATGTGTGAGTCTTGTGATAGAGCCGAAATGCAACATATGGTTAACCTAAAACTTGTTAAACAAAATTGTTAACAACATAACTACATACGGTTTATTATCATCAAAACTAGGGCTAATGGCCTTTAGGTCAATAATCTCCCTCTTTTTGATGATGATAAAACATATGGAGTTATCAGAAATAATTTGGGAAGAGACTTCAAGCGAAGCTCCCCCTAAACACATGCATATATCAAAATGTTACATAATAGCTAAATGCAAAAATAAAAGCATATGAATAAGATATGTCAATTAGGCTCCTATGCAACCCATCTATGCATACGAAGAATACAAAGATATGATAGTGTATGCACAAATGGTTTCCCTCCATCAATCCAATTTTCCTCCAACCTCCAATAACAAGTGGTAGATGGTTGGATTATAAAGGAAATACTAGACAATATAAATATACCACATACCACACGTATATGAGTCACATAAAGAGATATGTAAAGACAATAAAGATAAATATCATAACATAAATTTGTCTGATACCACACAGAGGTTCATGCCAACCTCAAAACAAGATATATACCACAAAAAAAACACATATCCATCTGCTACATAAATCCACAAATAAAATACCCAAGATTAAAACACAAAAATAAACACCCAAGGATAACTCCATAAAATCTCTCCCCTTTTTGTCATCAACAAAAGGGATCAATCCTTCTGAAATTCTTGGTCTTCTGAAGGTGCCGGTGCCTCGGAAACAACTAGAGGAGGTACCCATGTATCGAACGGAGGACCCATCGTAGGAAGTGGCTGTGAGAGGCCTCTCGGAAGTGGAACAGGCCAAGCATTCCTACTATAGGTGTCGTCAACACATGTCTGAAGATACCAAATTGAGGCACAGATGTACTGAAGATCATTATCCACTCTTTGTTCCATCTGCTGGAAGTTAGCAGACATCTTCAGGTCATGCTCCCTAAGCTGAGCGGAAGGGCTGAATATGGATCAAAGGATGCGAAAGATGCCGAGGAGGATCCAGGAACTACAGATAAAATGATAGAAGGGGGCTGAGGAGTAGGAACATGCTCCCTAGCAAGCATCCTCTTTAGAAATGTGTTGTTAATGTCAACTGATGGTTCGATGGACCGTTTAGTGGAGAGATCAATTTTGAGTTGCTTTAGGAGGCGAGTGATGAGCATCTCAATGGGCAATTGCCGATTTGGGATTAGGAGATATTTGGAGGCCATATAATCGACGATGAGTTTAGGAATGTTAACTCTAATGCCTTTCAGAAGGCAATAGATCATGAGTGGAGCTGAACCCCGAGCATGACTTTATTCTCCTGATTTTAGCTGGAGATTATAGAACACAATCTTAGCCAAGACATGAGCAGTGAGAGTATAATACTTCACCTCCTCATTCCTAACAAGAGCAGGGTTATCATCGTCGTGGAGTAACAAAGATGCGGTGAAGGCAGATTCACCATCAGGATATTCAAATTCATGTAGATCAACATTATAAATATCTACCCCCTCATAGGAGAGGTGTAGCAGATGGGCAAATCATTTTAACGGAATATTTATATCCTTGTCGAAAACTCTAGACCTGATGTGATCATTTTGAAAAGACAGGTTAAAATAAAAGTAGTGTATAAGTTCAGGTTAGACAAGTTCTTTGATTGTAACAAGATGTTCAAGTGAACTTGTACTCAAAATAGCAACCAGATTTATGTGCTCAAAATTAGCAAGCACCACTGTCCTACTAGAGATAACATGTTTATTATGAATAACAGAGAATCTATGTGATACACTTTGAGAGACAAATGGGTTTGAAGATGATTCAGGGGTTATATCCTTTTCAGATCTGGACCTTTAGACATTTTGAGTATAATAAACAGGGATATGGCATGAATATAGAAGGATTAACTAGAGAAATTAGGAAAATCAAGGAGATTTATGAAGAAAAGAGATTATACTTTGAAATCCCAAAGGAAAATCCTTGAAAACAGCAGATCTGGTGGCTGAAGAGAATTTTGACAAATTTTTATGGTTAGATTTGGAGTAGAAGTGTTATGAAAGGGTTAGAGTGAGTTGGGGACGATGGAAATGGGGAGGAGAGGAAGAGAGAGTCGATGGAGGAGGAAGGAATGAGAGAGATTTGGAGATTAGGGTTTGTAAAATCAGATAAATAGCAGCCAGACACGAACCTCGGTCGACCGCCGGTCGACCGAGGCTAACCGAGAGCAATCTCGGTTACAGTCGGTCGACCAGCTTTAGGCAAAAAAAAAAATTTCTGAATGCCAGCCTACTTCGGTCGACCGCCCGGTCGATCGGTCTTATGCCAGGTCAACTCGGTCGACCGGGACAACCCAAAAATCAATATTAAAAATAGAATTTTAAGGGTTATGAGAACAATTTATTTTTGCTTATTTTTCTACATAAATTAATGGAATTATACCAGAAATCTTATAGGTATGAAAAACTCACATAAAAATGTTTATTTTATTATATTATTATTATTTTAGTAATATAATTTTTTAAATAATTAACTCAAAAATTAGGCAATAAATTAAGATATTGAAGCCGAATACCCTTTACGGGTTCTGAACTTCTCTTCGTCATTCCTCTAGATAAGAGTTGAGGCGCGCAATTACTATCTTGATTTATTTGCTTAAAAATGGTTTAAAACAAAATATCCATATTGACAATATATATAATATATATATTTATTTATTTATATAATATTTATCAACCAATTGAGTGAAGGAAAAATACTCTACGCATGGACAATCAAATCATTGCTAGTATAGAATAAAAGCAAACTAAATAGACTAGCTCAAATATAGGCATGATACAAAAATATGTATATGCAAGTCTACACAACTAAAGTATGTTACTACAAAAAGAATCTAGCTGACCCTATACATGCAAAGATCTTGCTAGAAATGAAATTTTCAAGTGGAGAAGTTATCAAACCACGGGCAATCTCCAAAATAGGTGCCTCTTGATAGCTTCGATACATCCACCACCAAGGCACCATCTTCCCCTAAGTCTTGAAGGAGAACAACACACCTGCATCAATCAAGTTTGGTGTATTTTTTGGTACCCAAACCTTTTTGAGTCCTATAGGGTTAGTGCTTCTCGAACCCAAATATTTTTATTAAGCATATTTAACTTAGCATAACAAAATTTTGCTAAATGGCATTTGCGGCCGCAATGTGTGCATGTGTACACTTTGCCATACATGAAAGCATGCTTATGTTGATGTGTGTGTGCATATTTTTCATGATGTGTGTTAGATGTATGAGATGTATGTTTTCTTTGGGTTTTTCCCTTTGGAAACATAGATGCAAATTTGTCATATCAAAAGCATACTTTTTCAAGGTAGTATCCAAAACATCAATACATTTTTAGACATCCAAAAATTCATTTTTATTATAAGTAATATTTGGGCTTTTACCCATATAAGTAATTTTGTATTTTGTCATTAAAAACAATTTCCAGCTTATTATTTAGAAGATCATATTCCTTTTTCAATTTTTACTTTGTGTAAGAGAAATTTCATACCTATTTTGTAATTCTTCAAAAAATTGTGCTAGTTCATCTAAGGTTAAATCATTATCTTCTAAGGAGTTTTCGAGATTTACCTTGGAAGCTTCTTCACTGTTTGTCATGAAGAAAATGTGTACGGCATCAGTCTCCTCTTCGGAATCCGTCTCGAATCATCCCAAGTGGCCACCATTGCCTTCTTTTTCTTATGCACGTTCTTCGAGGTAGTGGCTTGAAGTGAGGGGCAATCCGCTATTAGATGGCCCATCCTTTTGTAATGAAAGTAAGGACCTGTTTCCTCCTCTTCTTTTCAAACCTTCCTTGATGTCTTCCTCTTCAGAAGTTGCTTTGTCTTCCTTTCTTGTAAAATATTTTGCCCACTTTCCTAATGAGCATGGCAAAATCCATATCGCCGTCTTCCGATAATTCTTCTTCATCAAAGGATGATAGAGTAGCCTTGAAAGCTATTGCGTTCTTCTTTGGGGACTCCCTTTCTTCTCTTACTTTCATTTTCACCTCATGAGTTTTGAGATTTTCAATGAAGCCAGAGAAGTCCATCTCCTTTCTTTCATTGTGCTCCTTGAGAGTTGTTGCCTTGACTTGCCAAGCTTTGGGCAGAGGTCGAATGACCTTCCAGATCTTTTGGTCATTATCAATGGTGTCACCTAAAGAAGATAAACTATTAGTGATCTTGGTGAACCAAGTGAGCATCTCATCTATACGTTCACTTTCAAGCATATAAAAATTCTCATATTGAGAATGGAGCAAGTCAACTTTAGATCTCTTGACTTGCGATGCTCCCTCATAAGTAATGATAAGATCATTCCAAACTTCATAAGCAAATTTACAGTTAATTACACGAGAAAGATCATCATCATTTAATGCTTGTGTGAGTGCATATTGGGCTTTAGCATTGGCCTCATAGTCCTTAGCAGTTTCTTCGGACCATGTACCCTCACCACTGTAAGGTTAAAAAAAATGTTAGCCCAAAGGCCCATCACTCTAGTTTTGATGATGACTAACTCATGTAGTTATAGTTTACTAATAATCTTGTGTTTAAATAGTTTCAGTGATTGACCAAGATATTCGTAGGTGATTAGCTTCAACAAAGGAGTTTTGGAGCTTTGACATGTTGATTCAAGAGCTCGAGCTTCAAGATCGTATCTAGTACTCGGTTGGAGTCAAGCTCGTTGGATCGCGGTTGGATCGAGTCGACTTGGAGAAGGAGTTCTACAAGAAGACCTCAATTTGTGTTTAATATGTTTAGATCATTGTAAAGATTATATAGTATTGATATGCTCAAGTTCACATACATACACAAGTTTTAAAGTTAGTTGGTTTTGGTTTTCGGTTTTAACAGATTTTTTGCAAAAACATAGATATATATATATATATCTTTGTATGTATATTGGATTCTATCCATATACAATATACTTCAAAGTTATTTCAGTATCATATTTTTGTATTTACATGAGTTTTGGAGTAAACGGTTTTTCATTTCAAAATCCAAGTTTTGAAAAATACCGATTTTTGTATTAAGCCTAATTTTCATATCACAAAAGTAGTTCAAATTATTTATAATATGTGTTAAATTTTAGTCACACATATTTGTATTTTAAAGATCTTAAAAGAACTTATTTTTGTGAAATTTATGTGATTTTATGGGATTTAATTGAAGATAAAAAGACAAGTTTTTAATCCCTTAAATATAGTGACCTGGCCTTCTAGCGGTCGACCGGCCGGTCGACCAAGGCAGAAGTCGGTCGACCAGTCCGATCGACCGATGTGCACGAACGTGCACATGCCTTATAGGCTAGAGGACAGGTCGACAGACCCGGTCACTGCCGGAGAGCTCTGCTCTTTGGAACTGGCCCCGGTCGACAGGGCGGTCGACCGACAGAGAGCATCTGCTCTCTGTATCCAGGTCCGGTCGACCGGGTGGTCGACCGGTGGCTCAACGGTCATAAAAATGATCGTTGGCCGGTCGACCAGGCAGTCGACCGGAAGGGCATTTCTGCCCTTTCCTGGCTGCCAACAGGTAGATTTTTTTGGAGGGTTATAAATAGGCCCCTCCTTAGCTGATTTCACCATGAATTTTAAGAGCAAAAATTTCTATCTTTCCTAGTGTTTTAGCAACAAGTTTTCAAGAGTTTTTGGGCTTAAAGATTTTATCTTTATTTGTTTTAAAGTTTTGAAAAATTCAAAGAAAAGAGAGTCTTTTGGGAATTGGTTTTTGGTCTTGATTTCAATATCTATTTGGAGATTTTCTCAAGTGAATTTTTCTTTGTTCTAAATATTTTATTTTCTGACACTTGAGCTATCATATCTATCCTATCCATTAGGATCTTATTTTAGTGAGAAAATTGGTTTGTGGTTGTTGAGACCACCAAGAGTTGTAACCCTTTCCTTTGCTTTGGCTTTGTGCCTTTCCCTCTAAGTGTAGAGGAGGTTGTGCAATTGGGTTTGTTGGTATCCCTCTAAGTGTAGAGGTGATTGAGGTTTAACCACCTAGGAGTGAGATCTTGGTTGCTAATCTAGTATTTGTATTTGCACACTTATTTGTTTGCACACACTCATGGATTACCTTGCCTCTCTCATGTTTAATGTTTCTAACATCGATATGTGAAAGCTTAAGATGAGTATGTACCTAAAAACCTTAGGAATGCATGTTTACCTTGCTACTACCAAGAAATCCTATCTTGGTAATAACAAGCATATAGAGGCCAATGCACAAGCCCTAGAGGCACTTAGATGCACTCTAAACAAAAAATATTTATGTATCGTTTCTCATTGTGATTCTGTTTTTGCAGTGTGAAACACTTTGACCTCTCTCACGCTTCAAATGCCGAAATATGTGGTGGACGAATCTAGTGGAGATAAGTCCGACCAAGCTTGCTACATGGTTCAAGAGAATGACTCTCTTGAGGTAAACTCGAACACCCATCTAGATGAATGTGCTAGTTCTTCTTGCAGTGATGATTATGTTGATGCCGATGCATTAAATGAAGAACTATCTCTTGTTTGTGAAAATCTTTTACAAAAATATCAACTCTTGAAAATGAAAAGCTTTAAACTAAAAGAAGAGAATAAGGATTTGTTTTCTAAACTTAATATGGCTGTGCAAGAAAGGGATTAGATTTCAAATGAAAGGGACTCATTGAAATCCCAACTTGATCCTGCCTTAAATGAAAACAAAATCTTAAAAGGTAAAAATAATTATGATGAAGTTCTGAAGAAAAATGAAGTTCTATCTTCAAAACTTGTTTTTGTTTTAAAAGAAAATGATTCTTTGAAAAATAAAATTATTTCTATTTCAAAAGAATTGGATTTGATTTCTAAAGAAAATAAATCTTTGAAAAATGATTTCGATTCACATGTTTGTCATGCTTCATCATCTAGTGTACCTATTGCATGCTCCACCTCTTCTACTAATATTGAAAATGATATATGTATGTTAAAGAAGAGTGTTGATTGTTTGGGCTCCACTTTGAGCCAATGTGCCATGAACCACACACGGTTGGAATCCATGTTTCGAAAGAAACAAGTTCCACATATGTATGCACACCATACACGGCATACACATGCTTCTCATGCTCACACACATGACACCATGTATGCTCATGGGTACACTTGTGCACATTGTGGACGTAAGGGCCACCTTGCAAAATTTTGTTATGATAGATTAAATGATTCAAATATTGCAAATAAGTTTGTTTGGGTTAGGAAAGGTGCTAACCTCCATGGACCCAATAGAGTATGGGTACCAAAATCTACTCCAATTTTATTTGATGTAGGTGTGAGCTCTCGCTTGACGTGAGGGCATTGGTGCCTTGATGGTGGATGCTCTTGTGCTTGATGGACACTACTTTGGATACATCACCTTCAAGAAAATTTGGTGGAAGGACCACCATGGTTTGGAGATCTAAAAATTATCCTTAATAGTTTTGGTAACTATCTCTAACTCCCATTTGGTTTACATGTTTATATTGTTATTTTTTAGCATGTTTTGATTTCTCATGATTATTACATTAACTTCCATGATAATTTGACTTATGATATACATATGTAGTATTTGAGATACACCCATGTTTTTATGGACCATTACTTTTATGTTCCCACTTTAGTTTAGCTATTGTGTATATCATGCCTCTAAAACATGTGCATTCAGCCTAATGATCATATTGGTTTATGTTTATGATTCTTTTGCACTTCATATTTTGATTACATGTTTAGATGTAGTTTTCATTAAAACTTGTATAGATACTTGTACAATTAATAAACCATATTTGACTTTCATATGTTTGTGCTTAATTGCTCACTTGTACCCATTAGATGTACTAGTGTAGCCTAGTTTGATGATTAGTGCATTTTGACTTATTTTCCCTATTTTGGACATTTTTTTTATGTTTAGCTTCATGTATATGTTAATTTTATTTAAAACTTTAGATATGCATATATACCCTTGAGTCACTTGCTTTTCATGCAAATACTATTATGGACTCATTTGTGTTTGGGATATGTATGTTTACCTTTAGTTGTGACTAAACATACATATACCTTGAAGTATATTTAGTTTTGATGAGTCTGATGTTTTTGATAAAGGAATTGTCGTTGAGCTTAAATGCCTTATTCCATGACTTTGTTGATTACATGACTTTGTACACTCACATTTCTTGATGTTTTTCTCATGACTTTATTTTCATGAGTCTTATATGTGCTTTATAGACTTTGGGTGTCAACTGTTGAGTAATTTTCATGTTTTCATGGATATATACTTGTTTTATTCCTTAGTTGAAGGATTTCGTACTAGTTTTCAAGATTATCATAAAACTAGTTGTGTATTTCTTCATTTTGAAAGAGTTTTCAAACATGTTAAATTATTTTCAAATCCTATTTTTTGAAAACCCCTTCCATCCAAGGGTGGCTGGATGGGCGACCATGCCTTGTATGCCTAATTGAAAATCTTTTTAACATGTGCATGAATGGGAGGTAGTATGAGTTATACACTTGATTCTCATTACATTTTCAATTAGTATCACAATTGATACTTTTCTTGTATACTCATATTTTATTATTTATAAATGTATGCTTCAAACTTCAAATAGTATCAATTTCGATTGGTATTTACGTTTTCATACATATATATATATATATATATATATATATGTGATTTGATTGTGCTTACTATATCTTTACATCTTAAAGCATAAATTATGTTATACTAAGCTTGATTTACTCCTTAATGTCAATTATTTTTCAATTGGTATATTATACAAGCTTATGTATTATTTTTATTGGTATTTCATAAAGGGGGAGAAAATTCATGTTTTATCTTTCAATTGGTATCATTCAATCAATTTTTATTCTCAATTGATATCTTACTCCCATTGTTTATGATGAAAAATACTTTATTTTGATTTATGCTAACATTTTCAATATTGGTATCATATATCATTTTAAATTGGTATCTATATTGATATGATTTATGTTTACCGAAAATAATTTGGTTTTTTACTTTTAATTGGTATCAAGATTTTCAATATATATATATATATATATATATATATATATATATATATATATATATTTCAACTGGTATCAAAAACATTCAATGTTTCATTTCTACTGATATCAAGATTTACAAGACATTTTAAATTGGTATCAAGATATTTTCAATTGGTATCTTTTAGTATCTTAAAAATTCTGTTTATCTTCAATTGGTATCTTAAAAATATTTTGTTTATTTTCAATTGGTATCATAATGTTTCGATGTATACCTTTATCATGAATTGATATATTTTTCAATTGGTATCATATTGTTTAGAGTATTGCTTATATGCAAGGGAAGCTTAACATCTTCTCTTTATATAGATTCATGTTAAGTGTATTTCATATTGAAGTGATTGACCTCTCTTTAGTATGTCTTACACGTGTGTAGGGGAGCTTCACATCTCCTTTTATACATTATATATTATGCTTTATGTGATTAGGGTTTAGTCATCTCTTTTTCTTCTAATGCATGTATGCAGGGGGAGTTAACTTTACATCTCTCCTCTTCATGAATGTATATCGCATATACATCCTTCTTGTTTGATTTGATTAAAAGGGGGAAATTTTTTTTTGAGTTTATTTATGCCCCTTTATTGATGATTTGATAAAAAGGGGGAGAGGAATTTTGGAGTTTTATATATGCATGATTATTTAATTTTCTTGTTTTATATAAAAAGGGGGAGAATTTTTTTGAGAGTTTTATATATGTGTATTTATGTGATTTATATGCATGTTTACTTTTTCAATTGGTATCAGAGCATATAAGTTTTGTTTTCAATTGGTATCAGAGCATATATGTTTTGTTCATGCAAAAAGTATTCTTCATTTATGCATATATGTGTTATTTAGTTTATGCATTCATTGAATATCTTTATTGATTATTATTATGCGTGAGTTAAGGGGCAGCTTCTATGAAGCTTAACTTTAATCCATGCATATATAACTCCATGAGTTTTGTCATCATCAAAAAGGGGGAGATTGTTGGCCCAGAGGCCCATCACTCTAGTTTTGATGATGATTAACTCATGTAGTTATAGTTTACTAATAATCTTGTATTTAAATAGTTTCAGTGATTGACCAAGATATTAGTAGGTGATTAGCTTCAACAAAGGAGTTTTGGAGCTTTCACATGTTGATTCAAGAGCTCGAGCGTCAAGATCGCATCTAGTACTCGATTGGAGTCAAGCTCGTTGGATCGCAGTTGGATCGAGTCAACTTGGAGAAGGAGTTCTATAAGAAGACCTCGGTTTGTGTTTAATATGTTTAGATCATTGTAAAAATTAGATAGTATTGATATGCTCAAGTTCACATACACACACAAGCTTTAAAGTTTGTTGGTTTTGGTTTTCGGTTTAACCAGTTTTTGGATTTCATATCAAAAACATATATATATATATATATATATATATATATATATATATATATATATATATATATATATATATATATATCTTTATATGTATACTGGATTCTATCCATATACAATATGCTTCAAAGTTGTTTCAATATCATGTTTTGTATTTACATGAGTTTTGGAGAAAACGGTTTTCCATTTCAAAATCCAAGTTTTGGAAAATACTGATTTTTGTATTAAGCCTAATTTCCATATCACAAAAATAGTTTAAATTGCTTAATATATGTGTTGAATTTTAGTCACACATATTTGTATTTCAAAGATCTTAAAGAACTTATTTTTGTGGAATTTATGCGATTTTATGGGATTTAATTGAAGATAAAAAGACAAGTTTTAATCCCTTAAATATAGTGACCTGGCCTTCTAGCGATCGATCAGCCGATTGACCGAGGCAAAAGTCGGTCAACCGGTCCGGTCGACCGATGTGCACGAATGTGCACATGCCTTATAGGCTGAAGGACCCGGTCGACTGACCCGGTCGACCGCCAGAGAGCTCTGCTCTCTGGAACTGGCCCCAGTCGACCGGGCAGTCGACTGGCAGAGAGCATCTGCTCTCTGTATCCAGTTCCGGTCGACCGGGCGGTCGACCGGTGGCTCAACGGTCATAAAAATGACCGTTGGCTGGTCGACCAGGCGGTCGACCAGAAGGGCATTTCTGCCCTTTCTTGGTTGCCAACGGGCAGATTTTTTGGAGGGTTATAAGTAGCCCCCTCCTTAGCTGATTTTACCAACAATTTCAAGAGCAAAATTTTCTATCTTTCCTAGTGTTTTAGCAACAAGTTTTCAAGAGTTTTTGAGCTTAAAGATTTTATCTTTATTTGTTTTAAAGTGTTGAAAAATTTAAAGAAAAGAGAGTCTTTTGGGAATTGATTTTTTGGTCTTGATTTCAATATCTATTTGGAGATTTTTCCAAGTGTTTTTTTCTTTGTTCTAAGTAGTTTATTTTCTCATACTTGAGCTATCATATCTATCATATCCATTAGGATCTTGTTTTAGTGACAAAATTGGTTTGTGGTTGTTGAGACCACCAAAAGTTGTAACCCTTTCCTTTGCTTTGGCTTTGTGCCTTTCCCTCTAAGTATAGAGGAGGTTGTGCAATTGGGTTTATTGGTATCCCTCTAAGCGTAAAGGTGATTGAGGTTATTGTCTGGCTTTGAGCCTTATCCCTCTAGTGTGAGGTGATTGTTGTTTGGCTAAGTGCCCATCCCTCTAAGTGTAGAGGTAATTGTTTTTGTGTTTTACCTCTTGTGTAGAGGTTGTGTTTGTTGGAGAGAGGAGTTGTGTACTCCAAAGTTGTATTACCCAAATTCTCAGTGGAGGTATCCTATGTGGAAAGTCCTGTGTGGACGATATAGTGAAAATCCTTCTGTGTGAAGGCAGGGACATAGAACAGTGGCTCGTACCTCGAAACATATCTCGGTGTTTGCGATTGATCCACTATCTCTAAACTCTCTCTTTATATCTTACATTGTTTCATATTGTTCATATCATACTTATAAGCTTGGTATTATTTGTGTGCCTCACTTGTGTTGAACCAAGAGAGCTTTACACAGCACCTCAACTCTTATTAGAGGAATTTAGAGGAGATAGTCCAGAGCCCTTCACCGGGAATTCGGCTGCACTCTTTAGTTACACTAAGTGTGTTGTAATTTTTTTAATTTCGCATCATTTGTCAATATATTATCTTTACACCTATTCACCCCCCTCTAGGTGTACTTTCAATTTGTATCAGAGCCTACGCTCCTGATATTAGGTTTAACCACCTAGGAGTGAGATCTTGGTTGCTAATCTAGTATTTGCATTTGCACACTTATTTGTTTACACACACTCATGGATTACCTTGCCCCTCCCATATTTGATGTTTCTAACATCGATATGTGAAAGCTTAAGATGAGTATGTACCTAAAAACCCTAAGAATGCATGCTTACCTTGCTACTACCAAAAAATTCTATCTTGGTAATAACAAGCATATAGAGGCCAATGCACAAGCCCTAGAGGCACTTAGATGCACTCTAAACAAAAAATATTTATGTATGGTTTCTCATTGTGATTCCGCTTTTGCAGCGTGGAACACTTTGACCTCTCCCGCTTTCAAACGCTGAAATATGTGGAGGACGAATCTAGTGGAGATGTGTCCGACCAAGCTTGTTTGGTTCAAGGGAATGACTCCCTTGAGGTAAACTCGGACACCCATCTAGAAGATTGTGCTAGTTCTTCTTGTAGTGATGATTATGTGATGCCGATGCATTAAATGAAGAACTATCTCTTGTTTTTGAAAATCTTTTACAAAAATATCAACTTTTGAAAAAGAAAAGCTTTAAACTAAAATAAGAGAATCAGGATTTGTTTTCTAAACTTAACATGGCTGTGCAAGAAAGGGATGAGATTTCAAATGAAAGGGACTCATTGAAATCCCAACTTGATCCTGCCTTAAATGAAAACAAAATCTTAAAAGGTAAAAATAATTATGATGAAGTTTTGAAGAAAAATGAAGTTCTATCTTCAAAACTTGTTTTTGTTTTAAAAGAAAATGATTCTTTGAAAATCAAAATTATTTCTATTTCAAAAGAATTGGATTTGATTTCTAAAGAAAATAAGTCTTTGAAAAATGATTTAGATTCACATGTTTGCCATACTTCATCATCTAGTGTACCTATTGCATGCTCCACCTCTTCAACTATTATTGAAAATGATATATGTATGTTAAAGAAGAGTGTTAATTATTTGGGCTCCACTTTGAGCCAATGTACCTTGAACCACACACGGTTGGAATCCATGTTTCGAAAGAAACAAGTTTCACATATGCATGCACACCATACACGGCATACACATGCTTCTCATGCTCACACACATGACACCATGTATGCTCATGTGTATACTTGTACGCATTGTGGACGTAAGGGCCACCTTGCAAAATTTTGTTATGATAGATTAAATGATTCAAATGTTACAAATAAGTTTGTTAGGGTTACAAAAGGTGCTAACCCCCATGGACCCAATAGAGTATGGGTACCAAAATCTACTCCTATTTTATTTTATATATGTGTGGGCTCTCGCTTGATGTAAGGACATTAGTTTTTTATGGTGGATTCTCGTGTGCTTGATGGACACTACTTTGGATGCATCACCTTCAAGAAAATTTGGTGGGAGGACCCCATGATTTGGAGATTTAGAGATTAGCCCTAATGGTCTTGGTAACTATCTCTAACTCCCATTTAGTTTACATGCTTATATATTGTTGATTTTTAGCATGTTTTAATTTTTCATGATTTTTACGTTAAATGCCATGATAATTAGACTTGTATATACATATGTAGTATTTGAGATACACCCATGTTTTTATAAACCATTATTTTTGTGTTCTCACTTTAGTTTAGCTATTGTGTATATAATAGCTCTAAAACATGTGCATTCAGCCTAATGATCATATTGGTTTATGTTTATGATTCTTTTGCACTTCATATTTTGATTATATGTTTATATGTAGTTTTCATTAAAACTTGTGTAGATACTTGTACAATTAATAAACCACATTTGATTTTTATATGTTGTGCTTAATTGCTCACTTGTACCCATTAGATGTACTAGTGTAGCCTAGTTTTGATGATTAGTGCATTTTGACTTATTTTCCCTATTTTGGACATTTTTTTATGTTTAGCTTCATGTATATGTTAATTTTATTTAAAACTTTAGATATGCATATATACCCTTGAGTCACTTGCTTTTCATGCAAATTCTATTATGGATTCATCTGTGTTTGGGATATGTATGTATACCTTTAGTTGTGACTAAACATACATATACCTTGAAGTATATTTAGTTTGATGAGTCTGATGTTTTTGATAAAGGAATTGTCATTGAGCTTAAATGCTTTATTCCATGACTTTGTTAATTACATGACTTTGTACACTCACATTTCTTGATGTTTTTCTCATGACTTTATTTTCATGAGTCTTATATGTGCTTTGTAGACTTTGGGTGCCAACTGTTGAGTAATTTTTATGTTTTCATGGATATATACTTGTTTTATTCCTTACTTGAAGGATTTCGTACTAGTTTTCAAGATTATCATAACTAGTTGCGTATTTCTTCATTTTGAAAGAGTTTTTAAACATGTTAAATTATTTTCAAATCCTATGTTTTGAAAATCCCTTCCATCCAAGGGCGGCTGGATGGGTGACCATGCCTCATTTGCCTAATTGAAAATCTTTTTAACATGTGCATGAAAGGGTGGTAGTATGAGTTATACACTTGATTCTCATTACATTTTCAATTGATATCACAATTGATACTTTTCTTGTATACTCATATTTTATTTTTATATATGTATACTTCAAACTTCAAATAGTATCATTTTGATTGGTATTTACATTTTCATACATATATATGTGATTTGATTGTGCTTACTATATCTTTACATTTTAAAGCACAAATTATCTTTATGCTAAGCTTGATTTACTCTTAATGTCAATTATTTTTCAATTGGTATATTATACAAGTTTATGCATTATTTTTATTGGTATTTCATAAAGGGGGAGAAAATTCATGTTTTATCTTTCAATTGGTATTTTTCAATCGATTTTTATTTTCAATTGATATCTTACTCCCATTCTTTATGACGAAAAATACTTTATTTTGGTTTATGCTAACATTTTCAATATTGGTATCATATTTCGTTTTAAATTGGTATCTATATTGATATGAGTTATGTTTACCTAAAATAATTTGATTTTTTACTTTCAATTGGTTCAAGATTTTCAATATATTATATATATATTATATATATATATATATATATATATATATATATATAATATGTCTGTGTGTGTGTGTGTGTGTGTGTGTGTGTGTGTGTGTGTATATATATATATATATATATATATTTCAATTGGTATCAAAAACATACAATGTTTTATTTTCTATTGATATCAAGATTTACAAGACATTTTAAATTGGTATTAAGATATTTTCAATTGGTATCTTTTAGTATCTTAAAAATTCTGTTTACTTTCAATTGGTATCTTAAAAATATTTTGTTTATTTTCAATTGGTATCATAAATTGGTATCATAATGTTTCGATGTATACCTTTATCATAAATTGATATATTTTTCATTTGGTATCATATTGTTTTGATATGTATTGCTTATATGCAAGGGAAGCTTAACATCTTCTCTTTATATAGATTCATGTTGAGTGTATTTCATATTGAAGTGATTGACCTCTCTTGGTATGTCTTACACGTGTGTAGGGGGAGCTTCACATCTCCTTTTATACATTGTATATTACGCTTTTTTTGATTAGGGTTTAGTCATCTCTTTTTCATGTAAAGCATGTATGCAGGGGGAGTTAACTTTACGTCTCTCCTCTTCATGGAATGTGTGTCGCATATACATCCTTCTTGTTTGATTTGACTAAAAGGGAGAATTTTTTTTTGAGTTTATTTATGCCCCTTTGTTGATGATTTGATAAAAAGGGGGAGAGGAATTTTGGAGTTTTATATATGCATGATTATTTAATTTTCTTGTTTTATATAAAAAGGGGAGAATTTTTTTGAGAGTTTTATATATGTGTATTTATGTGATTTATATGCATGTTTACTTTTTCAATTGGTATCAGAGCATATAAGTTTTGTTTTCAATTGGTATCAGAGCATATATGTTTTGTTCATGCAAAAAGTATTCTTCATTTATGCATATATGTGTTATTTAGTTTATGCATTCATTGAATATCTTTATTGATTATTATTATGCGTGAGTTAAGGGGCAGCTTCTATGAAGCTTAACTTTATCCATGCATATATAACTCCATGAGTTTTGTCATCATCAAAAAGGGGGAGATTGTTGGCCCAGAGGCCTATCACTCTAGTTTTGATGATGATTAACTCATGTAGTTATAGTTTACTAATAATCTTGTATTTAAATAGTTTCAGTGATTGACCAAGATATTAGTAGGTGATTAGCTTCAATAAAGGATTTTTGGAGCTTTCACATGTTGATTCAAGAGCTCGAGCGTCAAGATCGCATCTTGTACTCAGTTGGAGTCAAGCTCGTTGGATCGTGGTTGGATCGAGTCCACTTGGAGAAGGAGTTCTACAAGAAGACCTCGGTTTGTGTTTAATATGTTTAGATCATTGTAAAGATTAGATAGCATTGATATGCTCAAGTTCACATACACACACAAGTTTTAAAGTTTGTTGGTTTTGATTTTCGGTTTAACCGGTTTTTGGATTTTAAGTCAAAATATAGATATATATATATATCTTTATATGTACATTGGATTCTATCCAAATACAATATGCTTCAAAGTTGTTTCAATATCATGTTTTCATATTTACATGAGTTTTGGAGAAAACGGTTTTCCATTTCAAAATCCAAGTTTTGGAAAATACTAATTTTTATATTAAGCCTAATTTCCATATCACAAAAATAGTTTAAATTGTTTATAATATGTGTTGAATTTTAGTCACACATATTTGAATTTCAAAGATCTTAAAAGAACTTATTTTTTGTGAAATTTATGTGATTTATGAGATTAATTGAAGATAAAAAGACAAGTTTTTAATCCCTTAAATATAGTGACCTGCCCTTCTGTCGATCGACCAGTCCGGTCGACCGATGTGCGTGAATGTGCACAGGCCTTATAGGCTGGAGGGCTGGTCGACCGACCTAATTGACCACAAGAGAGCTATGCTCTCTGGAAGTGGCCCTGGTCGACCGGGAGGTCGACTGGCAAAGAGCATCTGCTCTCCGTATCCAGGACCGAGCGGTCGACCAGTGGCTCAATGGTCATAATAATGACCGTTGGCGGGTCAACCAGGCGGTCGACCGGAAGGGCATTTCTGCCCTTTCCTGGCTGCCAACGGGCAGATTTTTTTGGAGGGTATAAATAGCCCCCTCCTTAGCTGATTTCACCAAGAATTTCAAGAGCAAAATTTTCTATCTTTCCTAGTGTTTTAGCAACAAGTTTTGAAGAGTTTTTGGGTTTAAATATTTTATCTTTATTTGTTTTAAAGTGTTGGAAAATTTAAAGAAAAGAGAGTCTTTTAGGAATTGGTTTTTGGTCTTGATTTCAATATCTATTTGGAGATTTTTCCCAAGTGTTTTTTCTTTATTCTAAACACTTTATTTTTTCACACTTGAGCTATCATATCTATCCTATCTATTAGGATCTTGTTTTAGTAAGAAAATTGGTTTGTGATTGTTGAGACCACCAAGAGTTGTAACCCTTTCCTTTCTTTGGCTTTGTGCCTTTCCCTCTAATTGTAGAGGAGGTTGTGCAATTGGGTTTGTTGGTATCCCTTTAAGTGTAGAGGTGATTGAAGTTGTTGTTTGGTTTTGAGCCTTATCCCTCTAGTGTGAGGTGATTGTTGTTTGGCTAAGTGCCCATCCCTCTAAGTGTAGAGGTGATTGTTGTTGTACCTTGCCTCTTGTGTAGTGGTTGTGTTTGTTGGAGAGAGGAGTTGTGTACTCCAAAGTTGTATTAACCAAAATTCTCAGTGGAGTTTTCCTATGTGGGAAGTCCTGTGTAGACGATATAGTGGAAATCCTTCTGTGTGAAGGCGGGGACGCAGAGTAGTGGCTCGAACCTCAAAACATATCTCGGTGTTTGCGATTGATCCACTATCTCTAAACTCTCTCTCTTTATATTTTGTATTATTTCATATTATTCATATCATACTTATATGCTTGGTATTGTTTGTGTGCCTCACTTGTGTTGAACTAAGAGAGCTTTACAGAGCACCTCAACTCTTATTAGAGGAATTTAGAGGAGATAGTCTAGAGCCCTTCACCGGGAATTCGGATACACTCTTTGGTTACACTAAATGTATTGCAATTTGTTTTTAATTCCGCATCATTTGTCATTAGATTAGCCTTACACCTATTCACCCCCCTCTAGGTGTACTTTTAATAAATTCTTTGGTAATGGCCTTGGCAACTCTAACTCCTAGGGACTTAAGGAATAGGTTCATTTTGACCTTCCAAATGGGAAAGTTCAACCCAACAAATTTGGGTGGGGACTTGAAGCTAGAAAAGTCGTGTGATGCCATGAATGAACAAGTATAAGTGCACAAACAAATAATAAATGCAACAAATGAATATAACCAAATGAAAGGATCTCCCTAAGGTGGTTAAACCAAAACTAGGGTTAGGCTCTGATACCAATTGAAAATCACCTAGAGGGGGTGAATAGGTGATGGCTATACTAAATGACAAATAATGCGGAATTAAAAATCTCTTGCTAGCAAATAGCAAATACAATGAAATACTTGCAAAAGAGTAAGCAATATTAGAGTGCAAGTAAAGAGAGAGTAGAGTGAAGAGAGAAAGAGTAAGCAACCGCAATACAATGATATGTTTCGAGGTTCGAGCCACTGCTTTACGTCCCCGCCTTCAACACTATAAAGAATTTTCACTATGACCGATCCCACTAGATCTTCAACCGGTTACAAGTTGTCTCTAGAACTCAATGAACTCCCTAGTCTTCTCTCTAGGTGCTACAATACCAACTCGGAGCTTACTAGCTCACTTGAGGTCGCAACCTCTACAACTTCTCAATAGAAGGAAAACGGTGATCAATACTTGACCACAAATGGCTCACAAGCACAATCCTATAACCAAGATGAGAAATGACACTCTTTGAGATTGTGTAGTGAAAATATCTTGTAGAGATGTAGAGGGAGGGCTCAAGCTAAAAACAAAACTTTGAAAATTTTGGCTCAAAAAGAAATCTTTTATGAAAAAGGCTAAAACTTGTAAAAACTTGATCTAAGCTTTAGAAATCTTGTTGTTAAGTTATTTCATAGTCCCACTATTTATAGGGGATGAAAACTTGAGTAGAAAACCCAATAGAGCCATTGGGACAAGACCCAGAAAAAGACATAACAAAAACTAGCCGTTGGGAAAATTGACAGAAGAAAATCCTTCTTCCGGTCGACCGCTAACGGTCGGATTTCTGACTGTTGGGGACAGCGGTTAACCGCCATTGGTAAGATTTTTGGCTGCAGATAGCGGTCAACCGGATAGTAGACCGATGTTCCCAATCAGAGAGTAAAACTCTCTGTCGGTCGACCAGGCGGTCGACTGGACCCAACAAAGAGCAAGGCTCTAGCAGTCAGTCGACCACTGCGGTTGACCGAAGTGCACATATGCACTTTGATGCATGTCAGTAACCTCCCGGTCGACCGACAGAGCAATTTTACTCTTCCAATGGTTGACCGCCAGGTCGACCGGCGAAGGGCCAAAGTCAAGTTTTGGAGATCTTTTTGAAATCATTCTTTTTCCAATAAAATATCTTTTGATCTTAAAATGTAAAATAGAGTTCTAGGGACTTGAAGGACTAGTGTGTGATCATGAATCAACACAAAATAAAGGTAGAACCATATTTTAACAAAAAAAAATTCTAAATCAAAAACTTAGTTTTTTCGAAACTCGTTTTTCCGAAACTCGTTTTTTCGAAACTCGATTTTGAAAACGATAAAGTGTATAGTTATAAAATTTTTTAAAAACACAAATGAGTATGAAATACGTGTGTGTGTGTGTGTGTGTGTGTGTGTCAATCCCAAAGGTCATTAACCTCTATCATCTTGGTTTTAACAAATGACTATAAATTCTATCTAAAATAGAAAAAGTAAAAATACAAATCTTGAAATAGTCTTCTGTAGAATACTTGATACTTGAGCTCTTCTATTGTGCTTAGACTCTGGGATCTATATCTTCTTGGCTTTCAAATGTGTGAGTCTTGTGATGGAACTGAAATGCAACAAACGGTTAACCTGAAACTTGTTAAACAAAATTGTTAACAACATAACTACATACAGTTTGTTATCATCAAAACTAGGGCTAATGGCCTTTGGGTCAATAATCTCCCCCTTTTGATGATGACAAAACATATAGAGTTATCAGAAATAATTTGGGAAGAGATTTCAAGCGAAGCTCCCCTAAAGACATGCATATATCAAAATGTGACATAATAGCTAAATGCAAAAATAAAAGCATATGAATAAGATATGTCAATTAGGCTCCTATGCAACCCATCTATGCATACGAAGAATACAGAGTTATGATGGTGTATGCACAAACGGTTTCCCTCCATCCATCCAATTTTCCTCCAACCTCCAATAACAAGTGGTAGATGGTTGGATTATAAAGGAAATACTAGACAATATAAATATACCACATACCACACGTATATGAGTCACATAAAGAGATATGTAAAGACAATAAAGATAAATTTGTCTGATACCACACAGAGGTTCATGCCAACCTCAAAACAAGTTACATACCACAAAAAAACACATATCCATCAGCTACATAATTCCACAAATAAAATACCCTAGATAAAAACACAAAAATAAACACCTAAGGATAATTCCATAAAATCTCTCCCCTTTTTGTCATCAACAAAAGGGGTCAATCCTCCTAAAATTCTGGGTCTTCTGGAGGTGTCGGTGTCTCAAAAACAACTGGAGGAGGTACCCATGTATCGAACGGAGGACCCATCGTAGGAAGTGGCTGTGAGAGGCCTCTTGAAAGTGGAACAGGCCAAGCATTCCTACTATAAGTGTCGTCAACACATGTCTGAAGATACCAAATGGAGTCACAGATGTACTAAAGATCATTATCCACTCTTTGTTCCATCCGCTGGAAGTTAGCATACATCTTTAGGTCATGCTCCCGAAGCTGAGCAGGAAGGGCTGAATATGGATCTAAGGATGCAAAAGATGCAGAGGAGGATCCAGGAACAACAGCAGAAATGATAGAAGGGGGCTGAGGAGTAGAAACACGCTCCCTAGGAAGCATCCTCTTTAGAAGTGTGTTATTAATGTCAACTGATGGTTCGATGGACCGTTCAGTGAAAAGATCAATTTTGAGTTGCTTTAGGAGGCGAGTGATGAGCATCCCAAAGGGCAATTACCAGTTTGGGATTAGGAGATGTTCGGAGTCTATATAATCGACGATAAGTTTAGGAATGTTAACTCTAATGCCTTTCAGAAGGCAATAGATCAAGTGTGAAGCTGAACCCCGAGCATGACTATATTCTCCTGATTTTAGCTGGAGATTATAGAACGCAATCTTGGCCAAGACATGAGCGGTGAGAGTATAATACTTCACCTCCTCATTCCTAACAAGAGCAGGGTTATCATCGTCGTGGAGCAACAAAGATGCGGTGAGGGCAGATTCACCGTCAGGATATTCAAATTCATGTAGATCAATATTATAAATATATACCCCCTCATAGGAGAGGTGTAGCAGATGGGCAAATCATTTTAATGAAATATTTATATCCTTACCAAAAACTCTAGACCTGATGTGATCATTTTGAAAAGACAGGTAAAAATAAAAGTAGTGTACAAGTTTAGGGTAGACAGGTTCTTTGATTGTAACAAGATGTTCAAGTGAACTTGTACTCAAGATAGCAGCCAGATTTAGGTGCTCAAAATTAGCAAGCACCACTGTCCTACTAGAGATAACATATTTGTTGTGAATAACAGAGAATCTATGTGATGCATTTTGAGAGACAAATGGGTTTGAAGATGATTCAGGGGTTTTACCCTTTTCAGATCTGGATCTTTAGACATTTTGGGGATAATAAATAGGAATATGGCATGAATATGGAAGGATTAACTTGAAAAATTAAGAAAATCAAGGAGATTTAGGAAGAAAAGAGATTATACCTTGAAATCTCAAAAGAAAATCCTTGAAAACAATAGATCTGGAGGCTGGTTGGATTTTGGAGTAGAAGTGTTATGGAAGGGCTAGAGTGAGTTGGGGGTGATGGAAAATGGGAAGGAGAGGAAGAGAGAGTCGATGGAGGAGGAAGGAATGAGAGAGATTTGGAGATCAAGGTTTGTAAAATCAGATAAATAGCAGCCAGCCATGAACCCCAGTCGACCACCCAGTCGACCGGGGCTAACCGAGAGCAATCTCGATTGCAGTCGGTCTACTGGCTTTAGGCCAAAATATTTTTATTGAATGCCAGGCTATCGACCGCCCGGTCTTATTCCAGGTCAACTTGGTCGACCGGGACAGCCCAAAAGTCAATATTAAAAATAGGATTTTAAGGGTTATGAGAATAATTTATTTTTGCATATTTTTATACATAAATTAATGGAATTATACCAGAAATCTTATAGGTATGAAAAACTCACATAAAAATATTTATTTTATTTTATTATTATTATTTTAGTAATATAATTTTTTTAATAATTAACTCATAAATTAAGCAATTAATTAAGATATTGAAGCCGAATACTCTTTACGGGTTCTGAACTTCTCCTCGTCATTTCTCTAGATAAGAGTTGAGGCGTGCAATTGCTATCTTGATTTATTTGCTTAAAAATGGTTTAAAACAAAATATCCATATTGACACACACACACACACACACACACACACACACACACACACACACACAATATATATATAATATTTATCAACCAATTGAGTAAAGGAAAAATACTCTACACATGGACAATCAAATCATGGCTAGTATAGAATAAAAGCAAACTATATAGACTAGCTCAAATATAGGCAGGATACAAAAATATGAATATGCAAGTCTACACAACTAAAGTATGTTACCACAAAAAGAATCTAGCTGACCCTATACATGCAAAGATCTTGCTAGAAATGAAATTTTCAAGTGGAGAAGTTACCAAACCACAGGCAATCTCCAAAATAGGTGCCTCTTCACTGCGATGCAATGTGACGGTTGATCCTTTGAGCTTTGATGCATCCAGCACCATGGCACCATCCCCCCTAAGTCTTGGAGGAGAACAACACACCTACATCAATCAAGTTTGGTATGTTTTTTGGTACCCAAATCTTTTTGGGTCCTATGAGGTTAGTGCTTTCTCGAACCCAAATATTTTTATTAAGCATATTTAACTTAGCATGACAAAATTTTGCTAAATGGCATTTGCGGCCGCAATGTGCACATGTGTGCGCTTTGCATACATGAAAGCATGCTTATGTTGATGTGTATGTGCATGTTTTCATGGTGTGTGTTAGATGTATAAGATGTATGTTTCCTTTAGGTTTTTCCCTTTGGTAACATAGATGCAAATTTTTCATATCAAAAGCATACTTTCAAGGTGGTATCCAAAACATCAATTCATTTTTAGATACCCAAAAATACATTTTATTATAAGAATATTTAGGCTTTTATCCTTATAAATAATTTTGTATTTTTCAAAGTCCTTTTTCATTTTCTCAAAGGAAATAGATAAATCATTTTTCTCATTAAAAACAATTTCCAGCTTATTCTTTAGAAGATCATTTTTCTTTCTCAATTTTTTATTTTATGTAAGAGAAATTTCATACCTATTTTGTAATTCTTCAAAAATTGTGCTAGTTCATCCATGGTTAAATCATTATTTTCTAAGGAGTTTTCGAGATTTACCTTGGAAGCTTCTTCACTGTTTGCCATGAAGAAAACGTGTGCGGCATCAATCTCCTCTTCGGAATCCGTCTCCGAAACATCCCAAGTGCCATCATTGCCTTCTTTTTCTTATGCACGTTCTTGGAGTAGTGGCTTGAAGTGAGAGGCAATCCACTATTAGATGACCTGTCCTCTTGTAATGAAAGTAGGGACCCATTTCCTCCTCTTCTTTTCAAACCTTCCTTGATGTCTTCCTCTTCAGAAGTTACTTTATCTTCCTTTCTTGTAAATATTTTGCCCACTTTCCTAATGAGCATGGTAAAATCCTCATCCCCGTCTTTCAATGATTCTTCTTCATCAAAGGATGATCGAGTAGCCTTGAAAGCTATTGCTTTCTTCTTTGGGGTCTCCCTTTTTTCTCTTACTTTCATTTTCACCTCATGAGTTTTGAGATTTTTAATGAAGCCAGAGAAGTCCATCCCCTTTCTATTATTGTGCTTCTTGAGAGTTGTTGCCTTGACTTGCCAAGCTTTGGGAAGAGCTCTAATGACTTTTTAGATCTTTTGGTCATTGTCAATGGTGTCAGCTAAAGAAGATAAACTATTAGTGATCTTGGTGAACCGAGTGCGCATCTCATCTATACGTTCACTTTCAAGCATATAAAAATTCTCATATTGAGAATGGTGCAAGTCAACTTTAGATCTCTTGACTTGCGACGTTCCCTCATGAGTATGATAAGATCATTCCAAACTTCATAAACAAATTTACAATTAATTATACGAGAAAGATTATCATCATTTAATGCTTGTGTGAGTGCATATTGGGCTTTAACATTGGCCTCATAGTCCTTAGCGGTGCTTCGGACCATGCACCCTCACCACCGAAAGGTTTAATAAATTCTTTGATAATGGCCTTGGCAACTCTAACTCCTAGGGACTTAAGGAATAGGTTCATTTTGACCTTCAAAATGGGAAAGTTCAACTCATCAAATTTGGATGGGGACTTGATGCTAGAAAAGTCGTGTGATGCCATAAAACAAGTATAAATACACAAACAAATAATAATAGTGAAATGAAAGGATCTCCCTAAGGTGGTTAAACAAAAACTAGGGTTAGGCTCTGACACCAATTGAAAATCACCTAGAGGAGGTGAATCGGTGATGGCTATACTAAATGGCAAATAATGTGAAATTAAAAATCTCTTGCTAGCAACCTAGAAAATAGCAAATACAACTAAAGAAATACTTGCAAAAGAGTAAGCAATATTAGAGTGCAAGTAAAGAGAGAGTAGAGTGAAGAGAGAAAGAGTAAGCAATCACAACACAATGATATGTTTCGAGGTTCGAGCCACTGCTCTACGTCCCCGCCGTCAACACTATAAAGGATTTTCACTATGCCGATCCAACTAGATCGTCAACTGGTTACAAGTTCGCACTAGAACTCAATGGACTCCCTAGTCCTCTCTCTAGGTGCTGCAACACCAACTCGGAGCTTACTAGCTCACTTGAGGTCGCAATCTCTACAACTTCTCAATAGAAGGAAAACGGTGTTCAACACTTGACCACAAATGGCTCACAAGCACAATCCAATAACCAAGATGAGAAAGTGAAACTCTTTGGGATTGTATAGTGAAAATAGCTTGTAGAGATGTAGAAGGAGGGCTCAAGTTAAAAACAAAACTTTGAAAATTTTGGCTCAAAAAGAAATCTTTTATGGAAAAAGGCTAAAACTTGTAAAACTTGATCTAAGCTTTAAAAATCTTGTTGTTGAGTTATTTCATAGTCCCACTATTTATAGAAGATGAAAACATGAGTAGAAAAATCCAATAGAGGCAATTGGACAAGACCCAGAAAAAGACAAAATAAAAACTAGCTGTTGGGAAAATTGACAGAAGAAAATCCTTCTTCAGGTCGACTGGGCGGTCGAATCCTTCTTCAGGTCGACCGATCAACCGCCAATGATCGTATTTTCAACTGTTAGGGATAGCGGTCGATCGCCAACGGTCAGAGCGGTTGACAAGACAGTCGATCGATGTTCCAAACCAGTCAGTAAAACTCTCTGTCAGTCGATCGGGCGGTCGACCGGACCTAACAGAGAGCAAGCCTCTTGCAGTCGGTTGACCACCCAGTTGACCGAAGTGAACACATGCACTGACAGAGCAATTTTGCTCTACCAACGGTCGATCGCCCGGTCGACCGACGAAGGGCCAAAGTCAAATTTGGAACTCTTTTTGAAACCATTCTTTTTCTAATAAAATATCTTTTGATCTTAAAACGTAAAATATAGGGACTTGAAGAACTTGGGTATGATCATGGATCAACACAAAATAAAGGTAGAATCATATTTTGAAAAAAATCTTTTCTAAATTAAAACTTGGTTTTTTTCGAAACTCGATTTTGAAAATGATAAAGATTATAGTTATAAACTTTTTTAAAAGCACAAAGGAGTATGAAATATGTGTGTGTATGTCAATCCCAAAGGCTATCAACCTCTATCATCTTGGTTTTAACAAATGACTATAAATTCTATCTAAAATAGATAAATACAAATACAAATCTTGAAATAGTCTTCTGTAGAATACTTGATCTTTGAGCTCTTCTGTTGTACTTAGGCTCTGGGATCTATATCTTCTTGGCTTCTAAATGTGTGAGTCTGGTGATGGAGCCGAAATGCAAAAAATGGTTAACCTAAAACTTGTTAAACCAAAGTGTTAACAACATAACTACATACGATTTGTTATCATTAAAACTAGGGCTAATGGCCTTTGGGCAACCCCCTTGCCTATAAATACCTCAGGTTTTTCAGAACAGAGAGGAGGATAGATTTTTGGTGTGGTTTTCTTCTCTGTAGAGTAGTTTTAGTTCTTCTTCTTCTTCTTTTCTATTTTTTATTTTGTAGATCATGTAATAGGGAAGAGAGTGATACATATGATGAAAGTGAGGGTTTTTGTAATGGAGGATGATACTCTATGAAAGGTTCTCTCTTTATCTCTACTTATTTTCTTTTCTCTAACTCTTTGCATGTTTAGCTAATTTTCTCTTATGTCAACTAACTACTAACCACTAACTTGCTAACTCCTTATTGATAATCCACATGAATCTAATAGCCTCTACTTGGCCTTGCTCTTGCAAGAGCCATTGATGGCTCATGATGATGGATTCTAACAGTCTAGCATCTAACTCTCTAACAAGGTAACAATACTTTATTCCATGCTTACTCTAGTTTAAATTTGATGGTTTAAGTGTAGCTTCCACTTGTTGTTGAGTTGGATGTTAAAGTGATCTTATGGGTCATGCTTTGAAACACTCTTGAACCAAGGACTAGTAATAGCCAAAGATACATGTGAGGCAACTATCACTAAGAGGTTATCATAGTTAGTGGAGCCATTAGTAGTTAGTTTTGATACTCTAAAAAGATAAAACTCTCAGATTTCTCTTCAACCGATCTGAACGATGTCAACTTATTGATATTTAAAAAAATAAGTCACAGACAAGCTGAGGACCAGGGACAAGGTAGCAACTTGGGCTCTATTGATCCAGTAAAGCAGACAATAGACCAAAGTTGCCTTTGAAGAGAAGCCAAAGCAAGTTTATGAAGCCAGGTCTAATCGAGAATCGCTAAAAGGTTGAAGCCATAAGCTTCACACAAAGCTTCCCATTTAGCCTTGCCAGAGGCTGATCCAAGAGCTTCGCGCTAAAAGCTTTATACCTAGCTTCGTTGGAGGGAAAAGATGGTTCAGCTCTGCCATGGGCTGTCTTAGCTTCGCACAAGGCTTTGCAGATAACTTCGCCTGAATGTATAAGCTAAGTCTTAGCTTCACATGAGGCTTTGAAGATAGCTTCGCTTGAAGTTATGAGCCAAGTCTTAGCTTTGCATGAGGTTACAAAGATAACTGCGTCTGAATCTATGAGCTAAGTCTTAGCTTCGCATGATTTAGCTCCACAATGAGCTTTACTGCGTTATCAAATTGACCATTTCAAAATCTCACGAAGGATTAATGGGTGAACCCCACTAATTTAGTTGGATTAACGCCACTTTAAGTGGGCGGTTACACCTGCCCACTTCATCCCACATTAAGTGAAGACAGTTAAGCCATCAAGGCGAGGAGGAGTTCACGCGAACTCTCTAGCTTCGCCGGAAGCTCGCAAGTAGTTTCGCCGCAAGGTCATTTGTAGCCTCGCAATAAGCTAAAGACTGATTCAGCCTTGCTGAATTCAAGAGGGCAGTTATACCCCATTTTGACTATAAATAGTCTCTTGCTCAACCAAGGATGGGCTAGCTGGCTAGAGAGAGGAGATTGGCTAAAAAGAATTCAAGAAGAGATTTTTAGCAAAAGTGTTCTCTTATTCTCCTGCTTCTAAATTCTCAATTTTTATAACCAAGCGAGAAGCAAATCCTATTAGGAGGCAGCATGACGCCTGATCGATTGCATCGTCAAAGGGATACAGTGATCACGCGCTGATCAGATTCCTACCGGCATACTTTTTCAGAAATCTCAGAGGAGTTCTACCTGTAATTTCCTTTTAAATACTCGTAATTTCGCTCCTCAACACTTTTTTTGTAAGTTTTTTCCGATCAATTTTCACTGAAAAATAAGATGGCGACTCCGCTGGGGAATAAGATCTTCTTCCGTAACAAGGAGATAATGTCGCAATGGTCAGAATACTGAGCCCGTCACCGTCGAAAACTTGGTCATTCACTTTGACCAAGAAAAATTCGAAGAACTACTCTCTGAAGGTAACCTAGTGCTCCATGCATGGAAGCACAGGCGGGTCTCTGTGCCTTCAGTGGCTACAAAGCAGAAATCAGCCTTAATTGTGCGAGCAAATGGACAAACCTCTTTCCGACTCCTCTAAGTCTCAACTAAGGATAAAAGCGTCTCACGTGAGGTCATACAGGTTCCCTGCGAACCTAAAACTTCTCAGACCAAGCAGGTGTGGAAAGCGAAGCAGAAAGCTCTGCGCGAGGCTTTAGGCAAAGCTCTAGTTCAACTTCGCGTCTCACGCGAAGACAAAGGCAAGATGCCCTTAAATCTTGGCGGCATTTTCAATGTTAGCCATGATGCTAAGTTAATATCATTGTCTTCGCCCCACCCGAGAGCATTCGCCCTTAGTGCCAACCTCAACCCTACAAGCGAAGTTACTGATTGCGTTGCTAACACAGCGCCAGTATCTAAGGGTACTAACAAAGTTCTTAGCCACGAGGCTGGAACTTAAGCATTTTACAGTGCTAAGTACCTTCGTAGTAAGGCAACAAGCAAATCACCACAGCATGCTAAATGTGAAGTCACCATGACTTCGCTTCCAAAATTTTCCGGCACTAAGCTCATGCCTTGCGGCGGAGCTACACATCTAACTTCACCAAGTGTGGTTAATATAATTGATAAGGTTATTTTCAAATCACCTAAAAATAGAAGCCTCTTGAGGTCTCTAGCCCGAATGACCTGATACTCGATCTCTTCAAGTCTCTGAACAAGGTCATGTAAGATTGGTTAACACTGATCTACGAGAGTTCTTAACTAATTAACAGAAGTTAGAACTACTCCATATCTCTCCTTCTTGTTGTGAACAAGTGGGATGTCAGTTGGTAACAGTCTATTCAGTCCATTGCTGATTAGGATCAGCCCGCTACTTTTCCAGTTTGACAGTCAGTTTTCGACCGACTATCAATTCGAGCCCTGTCAAGTATCACAAAAAACAAACCACGAAACCTTCCAAATCTACCCTCTGCATCCGTCAACATGATAGAAAGGGGACGTGAATCACTCAGGAGTAGACGAGGGCGGCGTGATACTAATTTTCCTTCGTTTAGTTCTCCAGACCCAGACTATAGCCCTGACTTGGGCCAAGTCTTAGTAGGAGAGTGATCGGGGCAAAACCGTGCACAAAAAGTGTATGATTTGAAATCAAGATTTAAAGTGTGTGTGCTTTAGCTTCCTCGATAGTTCCGTTATAGCATAGAGGCTAAAACGAGTCGAATCCACAAGGACGGGAGGCGAAAGAAGCTTTATCGGTTGATTCACGTGTATGTTAAAAGTTCTTCAAAGTTTTAAAGAATCAAAAGAAAAGAAAGTAAAGAATGAAAAGAGAGGTACGGTGAAAAACGAAGAAGTGGGAAACATTGAAAAGAATGTATTTGAGGTTTTTTTTGTATTTTTAAAACAAAGTGAAAAAGAAAGAAAACCCATGGCTACTAACTACTAATGCTCCACCAACATGCTAACCTCTTAGTGATAGTTGCCTCACATGTATCATTGGCCATCACTAGTCCTTGGTTCAAGAGCAATTCAAAGCATGACCCACATGTAACTCATCACAACCCAACTCAACAAACAAGTGCAAGCTACACTTAAACCATCAAAACTAAAAGTAAGCATGGAGTAAAGTAATGTTAGCTTGTTACAAAATTTGATTGAGGCTAAACCTGCACAAAAAATACGAGATTATAGAACTTAAGAAAGAATATGTGCAAGTGCTCAATTCTTCCGCTATAGCAAGTGGCTATGCGGGTCGTGATCCACAAGGAGGGTTTGCGATAGAAGCTTTATAGTTCTTTATTGAAATCGTTAAGAAAATAAGCGAAAGTTCTTCTCTGTTTTATGTTATGAAAAGAAGAAGAAAATTAATGGTTAAAGTTAAGAAGAAAGTGAAAGATGAAGAAGGTGAAAAATCAGAAAACGAAAGAAAGCGACAATGTACAAATGAAGTGCAAAGAAGAATGAAAACGATTTGGAAGAAGTGGTGTTTGTGATTTAATTTACAGAAATAAAAGAAAAGAAAAAAAACAATAGCTTACCTTCTTTTCGTCAAAAGCTTACCTCGAGTTTTCAGCAACGATTTTACCTTGAAGTGGAGGCATTCAGCGCATAGCCCATAAGAGTCGAGTGTTGGTCTCTTCCACATTACATCATCAAGATACGCAAGCATGAATGATACGGAGAGACTCACTATTCCATCGTCATGAGCTATCGGCGGCACTCGCAAAGGCAAGGCTCTTTTGATGCTTTTAGACTCACTTGGAAGACAGTTGTACCAAAAAGAAAGGTAAAATAGAAAAGAAGAAGAGAACTAAAAAGAACATACAAGGAAATAGCATTGATTTGATTTCATAACAATCGAAGAAAAGAAATAAAACCTTACACCAATTGTCACTTTTAGCTCAAGCTTCAGTCTTGTTCTTCGATGAAAGTTGATCTCCTCAGAATTACATAAATGAAAACTAAATTACATGAAAAAGAAAAACAAAAACCTAAACTAAGAAATGAAAAACTAGGCTAAATCCTATTATGCCTTGACCTCCCATTTTCAGCGCAAGTACAGGCCTTTTATAGGCAAAACCCTAACCACTATGATCCCGAGAGGTCGGGGGAGCAAACGCTCCCCCTAACTCCCCAACAAAGCCGCGAAAACGCGGCCCAAGCCGCGTTTTCGCGACCAGGGTTTGGCCAGGTGGCCACACCCTGTTGGTGGGTCTCCCCGGTTTCTCCCTCTGACTTTATCTGGAGTTGGTTTTGCAGTTTGGCTCCGAGATTTTGAAGAAATGGCCTTGGATTCTTGGCTTTAACCGATCGATCCTGAGAGGATTCTTCTCAACCGGTTTCAACCTCTTGATTTTTGCCCTGATTTTGTGTGTAATTAATTCTGATTTAATTCAGAATTCTGGTGGGCTTTTGGGCTCATTTCTCTTCATCTCCTTAAAGATTGGGCCTACAAATAAATTAAACAAATAATTAGGATAATGCAGGCTTTTATTCTAAAATAAGTATGGAAATGTGACATTAAATATGCAACATTAGTGACCAACACACCCCCATACCTATCTTTTGCTCGTCCTCGAGCAAAATAACTAAACTATACTAGAGATTATTAGACCACTTTCGCAGGTCGCGCGATTGCACTGAGCATGTTCAACAAGCCATTAAACCTCTATGCTCCCCCTAGAGGACGAGTTTTATCTCGTGAGGGTTTTCAGCGGATTGCACCCACAAAATCCATAAAGAAAGAGAAATAAAGAGTTAGTATTTTCGAAAAGCATTTTGAAAGAGAAAAATATTTGAAATATGATTATAAGATCTAAGCATTCTATAAGTTATAGGAAAGCCGAATTTTTCATTCCTAAACTTAGTCTCTATTTAAAAATTTGTTATCAATCAAATTAAGGAGTCAAATTGTGCTTCTCATCTAGTTTATTACTTTACCCTAAGTCATATGCAGCTTGTGAATGTGAAAATTTTGACTAAGGGTTCATTAACTCTAACTCTTATGCCTTATTTATTTTTATATATATACTTTTTTTTGTGGTATTATTCCTTAGTTTTATTAGGCTTTCTAATCTGCCCATGTAACGAGCCTTTAATCGATGACTCCCAAACCAGACGGTCTTAGGGCACCAGGTGAGAAGACACCCCTAGGACTTAAGGACTCGAGCAAACAAGGCCACAAAACTAAGGATTTTATTATATGAACCTCTTTTAGGCGTGAATACTTATGCTTTATTAGGCACAAATATCCAGCTTAATCAGAGGATTTTTCTTTTCAAACTTATCTAATAATCTTTCGCATAAATACCAAGGCTTGCTTAGGCCAAAGCACCTAGCTAGTCAATAATTAGACTTGTTTTTTTTTTCAAACTCGTCTAATTATCTTTTGCATAAATACTAAGGCTTTCTTAGGCCAAAGCACCTAGCTAATCAATAATTAGATTTGTTTATATATATATTTTTTATAAGGCATAAGAATCTTTGTTTTTGAACCCTAAGTGTGTAAGTGTATGAAGTGTGCATATTTCATCAAGGTAAAGATCAAGACTAAATTACTTTGACAAATTATCTTCCTAACTCTATAAATCAAACAAATAATCTTATTTTGACCGAGTATAAGAAATCCTAATTTGGATTTCCTATTCCTTAAGATTAACTTAATTTCTTACAAAAATAAGTCAAAATATTGTTTCTATTTTTCAAAAAGTTTTTAAAAGTAAAGAAAAATGTTAATTTTTTTTTTTTTAAGAAAAGAAAAGTTATGTTAGACCCTCCCCACACCTATCTCATGCATTGTCCTCAATGTATGAATTAATGCATATATACATGAAAAAGACGAAAGGGAAGGAAAAGGTTACCTTAAGGTGGTGGTTCCGGTGGTGGTCTGATTGGTCCACGAAACGCGGCCCAATCAACTTTTCTTGGGTCTCGGAGGAACCCACCAGAAATATCTTTAATATAATCCATTAAAAAGATATATCCATGAAGGATTTTTATTAAATATCTGACCCCATCTAATTTCCATATTCCATAACTATTTCGGAGTCAAATTTGTCAACCACCTCGTCCCAGAATGGCGTATGAAATGAAGGAACAGTTGACTTGGACTCAGGAAGGACAGGAACTAATACCGACTCAGGAAGGTGACTTAAGTCAAGTAAAGGTTCAGGAGTCGAAATAGGTTCAGAAATTGGGTCCAAGTCAAGAAGTTGAAACTTCAGTCCACATGTATTTTCCAACAATGGAATGTGACCTAATATGGGTGATTCCAGTTCAGGAATGATAGGTGGAGGAATCAAAACTGACTCTAAAATATTACTCAAGTTTGGTAACAAAACGGGAGTCAAGATTGATTCAGAAAGTTGAACTGGATCACAGATTTAAGAATCTAGGTCACATATCTCATTGAGTTCAATATCAAAAAATAGAGAACTTGCCAATTTGTCAATAGGATCTTCAAAAGTGTATAATTGGTCAAGTTCAATATGATCCTCAAAGATGGATGATTCAATTTCATTATGAATTGGGACAGGATCCAATGTCGACTCCGGAAAAAGATTGAAGTCAGGTGAAGATACCGGAGTCATAATCGAATCAGGAAATAGAATTGAATCACTAAGTTGGGGTTCAGGATCATAATCATTTTCAAGTTCTATTTCAAGAAAAGGAAAACTAGCCAAACTATCAATATCACTTGGAGTTTGGGTAAGTTCACATGGTTGTTCTGAAATGGAATCTTCATTTCCAAAACTACATGACTCTTCGGCTCTAACAGAATAGTTAGTGACATCAGGACGGTGGGAACGTAGAGATTCAACCATCATATCTATATCACGATTACGAGTTTTTGAGCCTGAGTCATGGCTTCAAGCATCTTTTCATAGTTGATAGGTTCATTGTTTTGATGAAAAGATGAAGAATTGTCTTGGAAGTGGTAGTGAAATTGTGAGTCCATCAGATTTTGGGATTTGTGTTTGGACTCACGCACACTCATTTCCATAATTGATGGTTTCCTATTTTGGATGGGTGGAACTGAGTATGAATCTTGAACATAATGTGGACTGGGTGGAGAAGGAGGGCAAGGTGGCTGGAAATTATGCTCGGGGGAGGTGAATCCCCACTGACTCGGTGAAGAGTTGAAATCATTATGGAAATTATAGTTATTAGATGGGGGGTATGGGTCAAATTGATTCGGATAAGACCAATCCGGCACACTAGGTTGGTCAAAGTTATGATATGCCGGATTGGTAATATTCGAAAATGAAGTCGGTGTGTAATATGAATTATTATTGTAGTTGAAAAAATTATTATTATAGTCCATATCACACAATAGAATACAAACAAAGAAAAACAAATAAACAAACAAAAAGAAAAAAATTGTAGCCTAAGTTAGGGTAGACTTAGGACCTAGACGACTCCTAACTGGTTAGACTATCCACGGGAGGTCTAATGTAGACTTTAACCACAAGCTAATCAGCCAGGTCAGGGCAAGGTTGGTGGGAGGTTTCCGTCAAAGACGTTCCTTAATTAAATAACCACCAACCTTCGGGCTTTCGGCCCTCAATCCCTTTCCTAGACACTGATTTTGCAGGAGTTAGATTCCAACATTTTTCTCCCTTAGGATAATCTCCTAATTGAGTCCGAGATGTCCCTAGGGCCAACGTCTACTCATTTTAAGTTAGGCTTAGGTTAGTGAGTGCTTAGATTCTGATTTTTGGGCTAAGGAAGGGTGATTAAATCCCCATCTTATCTTGTTATGGGTTAGTGCCCTTAAAATAATTTTGTGCAAGTGTACAAGATATGTAAGATTCACTCAAAGCGATATAAACAATCAAGAAGTGAATCCTATGCTAAATGCAATGCATACGTACCTTGCTCCAGCACTCTTCAACAGTAAAAAATAAAGGAATTAAAAAGACACGTGCCTAAAATGCAAATGTCTAATCAATTTTTTATCTTTTCAACAAATATTTTACTGTTGATTATTAGCAGGCTTATGTTATGGCATATAAGAAGAATAAAATTGCAGCAAACTAGAATTTTTTTAAACTAAGCAGCCCTGCAAAAAGCTGTTAGTAGTCAACTCTTTATTGCCGCGAATCCGCGGCTTTTGCCGTGGAAACGCGGCAATTCAGAGGGCAATGGGTCTCTGCTTTCTAGAGCAGAGGCCCAAGGCCACTTGTATGTCACTGCAATATTAAGTTCCTGCTTTGATTGCCCTGTAACCTACAACAGAGAAGAAAATTCGTTTAGTTCTAAAAAAGATTAAAAAAAATCAGATTTCAATAAAAACCGTTTTACCCTCCCCTGCAACGGCGCCAAAATTTGATTGAAGCTAAACCTGCACAAAAAATACGAGATTATAGAACTTAAGAAAGAATATGTGCAAGTGCTCAATTCTTCCGCTATAGTAAGTGGCTATGCGGGTCGTGATCCACAAGGAGGGTTTGCGATGGAAGCTTTACAGTTCTTTATTGAAATCGTTAAGAAAATAAGTGAAAGTTCTTCTCTGTTTTATATTATGAAAAAGAAGAAGAAAATTAATGGTTAAAGTTAAGAAGAAAGTGAAAGATGAAGAAGGTGAAAAATCAGAAAACGAAAGAAAGCGACAATGTACAAATGAAGTGCAAAGAAGAATGAAAACGATTTGGAAGAAGTGGTGTTTGTGATTTAATTTACAGAAATAAAAGAAAAGAAATAAAAACAATAGCTTACCTTCTTTCGTCAAAAGCTTACCTCGAGTTTTCAGCAACGATTTTACCTTGAAGTGGAGGCATTCAGCGCATAGCCCATAAGAGTCGAGTGTTGGTCTCTTCCACATTACATCATCAAGATACGCAAGCATGAAATGATACGGAGAGACTCACTATTCCATCGTCATGAGCTATCGGTGGCACTCGCAAAGGCAAGGCTCTTTCGATGCTTTTAGACTCACTTGGAAGACAGTTGTACCAAAAAGAAAGGTAAAACAGAAAAGAAGAAGAGAACTAAAAAGAACATACAAGGAAATAGCATTGATTTGATTTCATTACAATCGAAGAAAAGAAATAAAACCTTACACCAATTGTCACTTTTAGCTCAAGCTTCAGTCTTGTTCTTCGATGAAAGTTGATCTCCTCAGAATTACATAAATGAAAACTAAATTACATGAAAAAGAAAAACAAAAACCTAAACTAAGAAATGAAAAACTAGGCTAAATCCTATTATGCCTTGACCTCCCATTTTCAGCGCAAGTACAGGCCTTTTATAGGCAAAACCCTAACCACCATGATCCCGGAGAGGTCGGGGGAGCAAACGCTCCTCCTAACTCCCCAACAAAGCCGCGGAAACGCGGCCCAAGCCGCGTTTCCGCGGCCAGGGTGTGGCCAGGTGGCCACACCCTGTTGGTGGGTCTCCCCGGTTTCTCCCTCTGACTTTATCTGG
The DNA here is from genome assembly GCA_038442645.1 of Agave tequilana. Classification (NCBI taxonomy): domain Eukaryota; kingdom Viridiplantae; phylum Streptophyta; class Magnoliopsida; order Asparagales; family Asparagaceae; genus Agave; species Agave tequilana. The sequence continues at coordinate 95,326 of JAVJIF010010224.1, forward strand.
AGTTGGTTTGCAGTTTGGCTCCGAGATTTTGAAGAAATGGCCTTGGATTCTTGGCTTTAACCGATCGATCCTGAGAGGATTCTTCTCAACCGGTTTCAACCTCTTGATTTTTGCCCTGATTTTGTGTGTGCGAATTAATTCTGATTTAATTCAGAATTCTGGTGGGCTTTTGGGCTCATTTCTCTTCATCTCCTTAAAGATTGGGTCTGCAAATAAATTAAACAAATAATTAGGATAATGCAGGCTTTTATTCTAAAATAAGTATGAAAATGTGACATTAAATATGCAACATTAGTGACCAATCATTGGCCCAAGGTACAATCACCAGGTTTAGTGTGTTTTGATGATTACAAAACATATTAGTTATTTGTACTAATATTGTTTATTGGTTAAGTGTGTTTCAGGGTTCTAACTCAAGTAGAAGGTTTCTTCCCTAAAGGAAGGTATTTTGGACTCAAGTCAACTCAATTTGGGCTCAAGAATCAAGTTTTGAAGATCATATGGTGAAAGCCCTCTTGAAGCACTTGTAGTACTTAGAACCAATGTAAGAAATAGTTTGTTAAAGTTTGAGTTTGGAAAATTGGCTCTAGGATACACACACATTTTCAAAATACAAGTTTTTAGTTTTGGTATTTGTTTTCAAGTTTATGCCTTGATTTTTATACATGATTCCAAAAATCCTTACAAAGTCTATATCTTGTTTACACCATGTATAACTATCTTTTACAACATGGTACTTAACTACATATACCTACAAAATTATCTTCAAAAATTTCCTAGTTCAAAATTCTTTCTGATTTTCTGTTTCAGGCTAGACCGGCCGACCGGCCCGGTCGACCGGCGCCTGTATCAGGACATGCACTCTTGTGCATGTCTGTCGGCCGACCGCCCGGGTCGACCGACTGTCTGTAGTTTGCTCTCGGGTTTTTTGGGTCGACCGCCCGGGTCGACCGCCCGCAGAACAGTTTGTTTCTCCTTGTGGACGGTCGACCCTGGGGTCGACCGGAGCCCATCGGCTCTTTGCCAGCAGAGCTGGCGGCCGACCGGCCCGGTCGGCCGCCAAGCCTGCAAAAGCCCAACGGCTCTTTCCTCTTTTGTTCAATTCTGAAATCTGTCTTTTTAATCTGTTTTGGCAGACTTTTTCTGAGATTTTGGAGATCTTTTTCAGAGCAAATAAGCTTAAAATAAATTGTTTTTAACCTATTTCTCTCCCTATAAATAGAGGAGAAGAGTCTCTTACAATATACCAAGAAAAATCCTCAAGTTTTCATAGTTTTCAAAAAGAAAAGAAAAGTGTTTAAGCTCTTCATCTCCAACTCTTTCTTGAGCTTGTTTTCAGTTGTGTTTGTTAGCAAAAATCATTCTACAACTGAGTTTTTCTCACTACACTTCATAGAGCCAAAAATTCCCTACTCAATCTATAAGGAAGTTGTTAAAGAGTGAGAGTTTGTAAGAAGTTTAGTGATCTTGTTGTGATCACTTTGGTTGCTTCTTCCTATTCTTGTTCTTGTGGAGACACCTCTTCGGTAGAGGTTATTGTAATTGGTGGAGCTCGGTGCTCGGGTGTTCGGCAGACCGTTGTAAGCGTCCTCAGTGGATAGTGGAAACCCTTCACGGAGGTGAAGGCGGAGAGTAGAGCGATGGCTCGAACCTCGAAACAAATATCTTGTGTTTGCGATTGCTTTGTGTCCATTTTGCTTTAAATTTCTCTTGCTCTCTATTGCTTTCAATTACTTGCTTGAGATCTAGTTTTCTTTCATTGTGTTATTGCCTTTAGTTTGTGATACTTGTGATATATCTTGTGTGCATTTCATCATTGCATATTATTCATTCTTTGTTCGATCAATTCTCATACAACAAGGTTGCATTGCGCACCTCTAACCCATTCAAGGGGAATTGGGAGGAAGGAGTTCAGAACCTCTCACGGGGTATTCGGCTCTTAGTCTTGTTTTGAGAGATCGTTACATCATTCATCCATCTTAGTTTTTAAAAAGATTGTTAGATTAGCAATTACACCTATTCACCCCCCCTCTAGGTGTTTTTCAATTGGTATCAGAGCTTGGACTCTAGGCTTTTGGCTTAACAACCTTAGAGAGATCCTAATATTGCTAATCATTTCATTCATTCTCACTTAGTAAAAATGGCCGATGGAATTAAAACCCCTCCTAAGTTTGATGGACTTAACTTTCCCATATGGAAGGTTAAGATGACCGTTTTCTTGCAATCTCTAGGAAGTCGAGTTGCAAAGGCCGTGACCAAACCTTTTAGTGCACCCCCGGTGATGAATCTACTTGGTCTGAAATTGAGACTAAGGAATTTGATGCTAATGCTAGGGCTCATTATGCACTCCTTCAAGCCCTTAATGATGATGATATAGCTAGAGTTATTCATTGCATGTCCGCATATGAAATTTGGACACACTTGCTAGTTACACATGAGGGGACCTCACAAGTGAAGAGGGCTAAGATAGACCTTCTTCGGTCCCAATATGAAAACTTTTGCATGCAAGAAAATGAAACCATAGATGATATGGTTACAAAATTTACTAAGATTACTAATGGACTTTCTTCTCTAGGTGATGCTATCGACAACGATCAAAGAGTTAGAAAGATCATCCAGGCTCTTCCTCCTTCATGGGAAGTGAAAGCAACCACCTTGAAGGAACTCAATGACAAGGAGGAGATGGAGCTAATTGGTCTCATTGGGAACCTCAAAACCCATGAGATGGAGAGAAAAACTAGAGAGGATATGGCTTCTTCTAAGAAGAAAACAATAGCCTTCAAAAGTCAATTCACACACTCCGACGAAGACGATGAAGAAGCAGATGACGAAGAGCTCTCACTTCTTGTGAAGAACGTCCGGAGGATGTATAACAAGGTTAAATTCTAAGGAAGAAGGAGATGGCAAGGAGGCAAAGAAGAAAGAAAGATTATTTGCTTCAATTGCCAAAGACCGGGACACATTGTTGCGGAGTGCCCGGATAAAGTAAAGCCCTCCACCTCAAAGAAGCCCTACAAGAAGAAAGCAATGAAGGCTACATGGGATTCCGAGAGCGAATCCGAGGAGGAAATCGACACCGCCAACATGTGCTTCATGGCCAATGAAAGCACAAGCAAGGTAACCCCTTCCACTTCTCTTAACGATGAACTTTCCATGGATGAACTAGGAGAAGCTTTTGTAGAATTATCACATAACTATGATTTTTAAGAAAAAGTATTTAAAAATGAAAAAGGAAAATGAATCTCTTAATCATCAAGTTTTTACTCTTTCTAAAGAAAAAGATGAATTACTTTCCACTCTTATTTCCACCCAAAAAGATTTTGACAAATATAAGATTTCTTGTAAAGGCAAGTCCCCACTAATTGATTCTAATGAGATTACCATGCTTAAAGAAAGAATAGACTCATTAGGAATTGTTTTAAAAAATTGTGAATTTGATAAGAAGAAGATAGAGGCCATGTTTCCTAAGAAACAAGCCCCTAAGAAAATGTTTACCATGCTCATGCTCATGTTCATACCACACAACCTTTACATCGTGGCAAACCCCCAAAACATGCTCACACTTCACACACACATCATGCATTCATGTATGGAAGAGTGTTCTCATGTTCACATTGTGGGCGGAAAGAGCACTTAGCTAATTTTTGCTATGATAGACTAAGTGCATCTTGTCATAATGTTTGGGTTCGAAGCACTAACTTTCAAGGACCCAAGAAAATTTGGGTACCAAAGTCAACAATTTTGTTAAATGATGTAGGTACCATCCAAGGCCCAATGACGTAGAGGATTGTGGTATCTTGATAGTGGTTGCTCAAGGCACATGACTTGGGACATCAACAACTTTGCAACCCTATCAAGATACCATGAAGGAGGCACCGTCACCTTCGGAGATGATGCCAAGGGTAAAATCATTGGTATTGGTAATGTAAAACTCAGCACATCCCCTTTAATTGAGAATGTAGTTTTTGTTGATGGCCTCAAGCATAACCTCTTGAGTGTTAGTCAACTTTGTGATAAAGGTTTTGATGTTGTTTTTGATAATGTAGTTTGTAAAGTAATTGATAGAATTTCTAATACTTGTGTGTTTTCCGATTTTCGTGAAAGTAATGTTTATATGATAGATATGTCTAATATGTCTTGTAATATTACTTGCTTAAAAGCCCTCGATGACGACTCTTGGTTGTGGCATAGAAGATTAGGCCATATTTCATTTGACCATATATCTAGGTTAAACACAAAGGAAATGGTGAAATGTATTCCTTGTTTGAATTTTGAAAAGGACCGAGTTTGTGACGCATGTCAATTTGGGAAACAAACTAAGTCTTCTTTCAAGTCAATTAAGGATATCATGACATCACGTCCTTTGGAGCTAATCCATATGGATCTATTTGGCCCTACACAAATCAAAAGTCTAAGTGGGAATAGATTTGCATTTGTTTTGGTTGATGACTTTTCACGGTTTACTTGGGTTTCTTTCTTGAACACAAAAATCAAGCATTTTCATATTTCCAATCTTTTAAGAAAAGAGTTGAAAAAGAAAAAGATGTTTCAATTTTAAGGATAAGAAGTGATAGAGGAGGTGAATTCATTAACCTACCCTTTACCACTTTTTGTGAAGAACATGGAATAAAGCATGAACTCTCTTGTCCTAGAACTCCACAACAAAATGGAGTAGTTGAACGGAAAAATCGAACTTTACAAGAGATAGCTAGGACAATGCTAAGTGAATATGGTCTACCACATTATTTGTGGGCCGAGGCCGTTAATACATCATGCTATATATCAAATCGTGTTTTCTTGTGTAAAAATACTTCAAAGACTTCTTTTGAAATGTACTTTTCTAGAAAACCAAATGTTTCATATTTCAAGGTTTTTGGATGCAAATGTTTTGTGTTAAATACAAAAGATAATTTAGGAAAATTTGATGCTAGATCTTATGAGGCTATTTTTGTTGGTTACTCTAATACAAGTAAGGTTTATAGAATCTTCAATAGATCATCTTTGACTATTGAGTAATCTATACATGTTATGTTTGAAAAATATAACTTGTTTGTTAAGAATGTTGTAGAAATAGATGCATTAGATGACGGCCTGGAGAAAGTGATCTTGGAAGATACACCTACTATGGGAGACAAGCCAAAGGATGATGAAGGAAGTGAAGCTAAAGTAGAAGAGGCTCAAGGAAATGAAATTCAATCAATTGAAGTGGAGCCTACTCAACAACTTCCAAAGGATTGGAGATACAATCCTCATCATCCCAAGGACCTCGTCATAGGTGAAGTATCAAAAGGGGTAACCATTCGCTCTAAACTTCATGACTTTTGTGGTCATTATGCATTTATTTCTCATGTTGAACCCAAGAACGTCCTCGAAGCTGAGGCCGATTCATATTGGTTGCTAGCAATGCAAGAGGAACTCAATCAAATTGAGCGCAACCAAGTTTGGCACCTTATTCCTAGGCCCCACGATAGACCAACAATTGGTACTAAGTGGATCTTTAAGAACAAGTTGGATGAATCGTGTAACGTTGTTAGGAATAAAGCTAGGTTAGTTGCCCAAGGTTATCACTCAAATCGAATGAATCGATTTTGAAGAAACCTTTGCACCCGTAGCACGGCTTGAAGACATACGGATGACACTAGCATTTGCCTCATATAAGATTTTAAATTATTTCAAATGGATGTTAAAAGTGCTTTTCTAAATGGTTTTATTGAAGAGGAAGTGTATGTTGAACAACCCCCGGGTTTGTTGATCCTACACATCCGGATTTTGTGTTTAAATTAGATAAAGCTCTTTATGGTTTAAAACAAGCCCCTAGGGCTTGGTATGAAAGACTTTCTTCATTTTTAATTTCAAATGGTTTTAAGAAAGGAAAAATTGATACAACATTGTTTACAAAACATGTAGAAAATGATATTCTCATTGTGCAAATTTATGTAGATGATATTATTTTTGGTTCTACTAATGAATCTCTTTGCCAAGCTTTTGAATCATGCATGAAGGATGAATTTGAAATGTCTATGATGGGGGAGCTCAACTATTTCCTTGGACTCCAAATCAAGCAAAGGAAGGATGGGATCTTCATCAATCAAGCCAAGTACACAAAGGAATTAATCAAAAGGTTCGGGCTTGAAGGATCTAAAGTGAGCAAAACTCCCATGGCAACAACCACAAAGCTTGATAAGGATGAACAAGGTAAAAGTGTAGACATTAAGCTTTATCGTAGCATGATTGATAGTTTATTGTATTTGACGGCTAGTAGGCCGAATATTATGTTTTCCGTTTGTCTTTGTGCACGTTTTCAATCTTGTCCTAAAGAGTCTCATATAATTGCGGTTAAACGCATAATTTGATACCTTAAGGGCACTATTGAAATGGGTTTGTGGTATCCGAAAACCGGCCAATTTTCAATGACGAGTTTTTTGGATGCCGACTATGCGGGTTGTAGGGTAGATAGGAGAGCACAAGTGGAACATGTCAATTCCTTGGTAATTGTCTTGTATCTTGGTCTTCCAAAAAGCAAAATTCGGTAGCCCTTTCAACTGCCGAGGCGGAGTATGTTGCAGCCGGAGCTTGTTGTGCACAAGTTCTTTGGATGAAACATACTCTCCTCGACTATGATTTACACTTTGATCATGTTAAAATATTTTGTGATAATACTAGTACAATTCACATGACAAAGAATACAAATCAACATAGTAAAACAAAACACATTGACATTAGGTATCACTTTCTTAGAGATCATTATGAGAAAGGTGATATTGATATAGACTATGTTTCTACCGATTTTCAACTTGCCGATATTTTTACTAAACCTTTAGACTATGCTAGATTTTTCTTTATTTGTGGTGAGTTAAATGTTTGCATTATCAATTCTTAAAACATTTTGTTGTTTTTTTTTTTATTTGACCCTTTTTGATGTATGACAAAAAGGGGGAGAAAAAGAGTAAGTTTGTTGTTAAAAAGAATAAGTTTGTTGTTTTAAACTTTTCAAAAACTATTGTGTTTTCAATGCTTTATGTTTCTTACTTCTCATTGTCATTCTTTATACATAGCATTGTTTGAGGGGGAGCTTTCCAAAGCTTTTCTTCCACTTTTGTTTAAATAACTTATATGTTTTGTCATCATCAAAAAGGGGGAGATTGTTGGCCCAAGGTTACAATCACCCGTTTTAGTGTGTTTTGATGATTACAAAACATATTAGTTATTTATACTAATATTGTTTATTGGTTAAGTGTGTTTCAGGGTTCTAACTCAACTAGAAGGTTTCTTTCCTAAAGGAAGGTATTTTGGACTCAAGTCAACTCAATTTGGGCTCAAGAATCAAGTTTTGAAGATCATATGGTGAAAGCCCTCTTGAAGCACTTGTAGTACTTAGAACCAATGTAAGAAATAGTTTGTTAAAGTTTGAGTTTGGAAAATTGGCTCTAGGATACACACACACATTTTTAAAATATAAGTTTTTAGTTTTGGTATTTGTTTTCAAGTTCATGCCTTGATTTTTATACATGATTCCAAAAATCCTTACAAAGTCTATATCTTATTTACACCATGTATAACTATCTTTTACAACATGGTACTTAACTACATATACCTACAAAATTATCTTCAAAAATTTCCTAGTTCAAAATTCCTTCTGATTTTCTGTTTCAGGCTAGACCGGCCGACCGGCCCGGTCGACCGGCGCCTGTATCAGGACATGCACGCTTCTGCATGTCTATCGGCCGACCGCCCGGGTCGACCGACTGTCTGTAGTTTGCTCTCGGGTTTTTTGGGTCGACCGCCCGCAGAACACTTTGTTTCTCCTTGTGGACGGTTGACCCTGGGGTCGACCGGAGCCCAACGGCTCTTTGCCAGCAGAGCTGGCGGCCGACCGGCCCGGTCGACCGCCAAGCCTGCAAAAGCCCAACGGCTCTTTCCTCTTTTGTGCAATTCTGAAATCTGTCTTTTTAATCAGTTTTGGCAGACTTTTTCTGAGGTTTTGGAGATCTTTTTCAGAGCAAATAAGCTTAAAATAAATTGTTTTTAACCTACTTCTCTCCCTATAAATAGAGGAGAAGAGTCTCTATAATATACCAAGAAAAATCCTCAAGTTTTCATAGTTTTCAAAAAGAAAGAAAAGAAAAGTGTTTAAGCTCTTCATCTGCAACTCTTTCTTGAGCTTGTTTTCAGTTGTGTTTGTTAGCAAAAATTATTCTACAACTGAGTTTTTCTCACTACACTTCATAGAGCCAAAAATTCCCTACTCAATCTATAAGGAAGTTGTAAAAGAGTGAGAGTTTGTAAGAAGTTTAGTGATCTTGTTGTGATCACTTTGGTTGCTTGTTCCTCTTCTTGTTCTTGTGGAGACACCTCTTCGGTAGAGGTTATTGTAATTGGTAGAGCTCGGTACTCGGGTCTTCGGTAGACCGTTGTAAGCGTCCTCGGTGGATAGTGGAAACCCCTCACGGAGGTGAAGGCGGGGAGTAGAGCGGTGGCTCGAACCTCGAAACAAACATCTTGTGTTTGCGATTGCTTTGTGTCCATTTTGCTTTAAATTTCTCTTGCTCTCTATTGCTTTCAGTTACTTGCTTGAGATCTAGTTTTCTTTCATTGTGTTATTGCCTCTAGTTTGTGATACTTGTGATATATCTTGTGTGCATTTCATCATTGCATATTATTCATTCTTTGTTCGATCAATTCTCATACAACAAGGTTGCATTGCGCACCTCTAACCCATTCAAGGGGAATTGGGAGGAAGGAGTTCAGAACCTCTCACGGGGTATTCGGCTCTTAGTCTTGTTTTGAGAGATCGTTACATCATTCATCCATCTTAGTTTTTAAAAGATTGTTAGATTAGCAATTACACCTATTCACCCCCCTAGGTGTTTTTCAGTTAGTGGTTAGGAAGTTAGAGTTTGATCCATCATCATGAGCCATCAATGGCTCTTGCAAGAGCAAGGACAAAACGAGGCTATTAGATTCATGTGAATTATCAAATAAGAAGTTAGACTAGTTGGTACTTAGTAGTTAGTTGTTAGTTGCCATGAGAGAAAAGTTAGCTACACATGTAAAAGAGATTAGAGAGAAGAAAACATAGAGAGGTAAAGAGAGCACATTTCATAGATTGTCACCTTCTATTACAAGCACTCTTGGATTCCAAGCATGTACCACTCTCTCTCCCTATTACAAGATCTACAAAATGGAAAATATAATGGAGGAAGAAGAACTAACCTAAACTAAACTACCCTAAATTACAACATGGAATGAAAACTACTCCTAACTCTGTATATCTCCCACTCTGGAACCCAAGGGGGTCTTTATAGGCACCAGGGAAGAGGGGGCCAGGGGACAAACCCTGGCCCAAAGCGGCGCGCGCGCCACGGCCGTATGGCCACAGAAACGCGGCCTAGGCCGCGTTTACGCGGCCATTTAATGGCCGCGCGCGGCGCTTCGAGCCGCGCGCGGTCCCATCTGTCCCCTGTCAGCTTCTGTGCCCGGTTTTGGTTTTACAGCCCCTAGTTTTGACAAAATTAGCCTCTTAGGTCAATGGCTATCTTAATAGGCCTTTAATCACCAATTAAATGGTGATTTAGGGTCTTCTTCTTTATTTGCACGCCATGGACCTAGAATCAAGCAAGCAAAGCTTTATTAGCAGAATTTAATATGAAATTAGTGTGAAGATGTGATACAAATTGTGCAAAATTAGAGACTAATCACACTCCCACACTTATCTTTTGCTCGTCCCGAGCAAAACAAAAAACTAAGAAATTATTACACCATTTTCGCAGGTGACGCGATTGTACTGAGCATGTGCAACAAGCCGTTAAACCTCTAAGTTCCCCTTAGAGGAGGAGTTTTGTCTCCTGAGGGTTTTCAGCGGATTTCACCCACAAAATACATAAAGAAAGAAATCAAATGTTAGTATTTTGAAAATGCATTTTTAAATACAGAAAAGTGTTGAAGTATTTTTGTGAAAATATAAGTGATCTAAGGTAATAGGTTAACCAGAAATTGTTCTTTCTTAAACTAAGTCAAAATGCAAAAAATCTTTATAAATTAAATGTAAGAATTTAAAATTGAATTGACTCTTTGATCTTTCATAAAACTCTTAAAAAAATATGCACTTTGTGAATTGTGAAGATTTTTGGGATATCGACTCAAGTTTTCATGCCATTTATTTAATATATATTATTATTTTATTTATTTATTTATTTCTTTTTTCTTCCCTTAGTTTTCTTAGGCTTTCTTATTTACCCGGGTAGTGAGCCTTTAGCCGGTGACTCCCAAACCAAATGGTCTTAGGGCACCAGATGAGAAAACATCCCTCGGACTTAAGGACTCGAGTAAACAAGGCCACAAAACTAAAGGGGGTTATTTTATTTTTGTCCACTGTTTTAGGTATGAATAATCATGCTTCCTGAGACATAATTACCCAACTTTAATAGGTAGTTTTTATTTATCATAATAATTTTTTTAATATATATTTTATGGAATTTTTAGTCTTTGTTTCAATCCCAAAAATTATGTAAGTATGGAGTGCATAAATCTAAGGCAAAAAATTCAAGATCAAATTATCTTTTCAATTTTACTTTCTTATCCTAAAATTTAAACAAGATCTATTATTTTGACTCAGTTTAAAATTTCATAATTTGAGGTCTTCCTAATTCCTAAGATAATCTTAATTTTCTTAAAAATAAATCAAAAATTATTTCTCTTGTTTCAAAAAGTTTTGTAAAAAGAGAAATTTTTTTTAATTAATAAGAAGTGTAAGAGAAAGAAAATATAAAACTAACTACGTTAGTAAACCCTCCCCCACGCTTATCTCATGCATGGTCCTCAATGCATCGTGAATGTGTAAATACATGAAACAAATGGAGAGGTAAGGAAGATTACCTCAAGGGGGTGGCTCCGGTGGTGGTCTGATTGGGCCAAGTATTGCTACCCAATCAAAATAGCGTGGATCGTGCAGGAACCCACCAATGACCTCTTTAATATGACCCAATAAAATGTTGATTGAATGAATGATCTTATTTAAAAAATTATCCCCATCTAATTTCCAATTTTCAAAAATAATTATTGAGTCATTTTTGTCAACATTCTTGTCCAATAATGAAGTGTGATTTTGGAAGATGATGGATTTGGACTCAAAGGAATCAGGAATAAAATCGATACCGACTCGGAAATTTGACTCAGATCAAGCCGAGAGTCAACAATGAGAGTCGAAATTGGTTCAAAAACAGGGTCAAACCAAAGAAGTGATATTCACACACGTTCTCCAACAATGAAGTGTGATCATAAAAGATTGGTGATTCCATTTCACGGTGTACTGGGATAGGATTCAATGTTGACTCCGGAATAGAAAAAAAATCTGGTAAAGATACCGGAGTCATTATTGAATCAAAAAGTGAAATGAAATTATTAACATGAGGTTCAGGATCACATTCAGGTTCGATTTCAATTTCAGGAAAGGGATGACTTGACAGAATGTCCAGGCGACTTTCGTAACTTGGAGTTTGGTCAAGTTCAAATGTGTGTTCTGAAATTGAATCTGAATTTCTAAAATGACATGATTCATGAGTCCAATCAGTAGAGCTAGGGATATAAGGATCGGTCAAAGGTTGACAAGAAAGATTTTCCTCACTCCCATTGATTAATTCGCTCATAATTGCGTCTAATCTACTGATAGGCCTGGTAACAGAATTTGGATTCGGAATCATGTCTACCATACTTGTTGCAATTGGTTCTTGAAAAAATGAGTATGGAAGTTGATTTTAGAAATTGTGGTGAATTTGTGAGTCCATCGGATTTTGATCGGGCTCACGCAAGGGTTCCATACTCAAGTCCAGTATTGAAGTTTGTTCATTTTGAATAGGTGAGATTGGAAAAGATGAGTAGGACTCTTGAAATTTGGTTGAGATGAGGAGTCCAACATGTTTTGCATTCTATCACAAAAGACTTCCAAACGCTTTTCTAGCTCAGATTCTTCTTCAATTGGATGCTCTAGAAAAGGAGGATGTGGAGTTTGATGTGGGAAGGATTGTGAATTGAGCAAATTTTGCATTTGTTGTAGGGACTCTTCCATACTCCTTTCCAATGATGATTTTTCTTCAATTGGTGGTTCAGGAAAAGGAGTATATGAATCAAAATTGGGGAATGAATATTGTGAAAATTGTGGACAAAATGGTTGAAAATTTGACTCGGTGTAGGTGAATCTCCATGAACTCTGTGAAGAGTTAAAATTATTTTGAAAATCTTGGTTATAGGATTGGAGATATGGGTCATATTGAGTCGGATAATCCCAACTCGGCATATATGGTTGGTTCATGTTGTACTTAACTGGGTTGGAGTTATCCGAATCAAATGAGGTCGGAGTGAAATATGGATTCATATTAGGATTGAAAGAATTGTTGTGGTTAAAATCCATATCATAATATACAAAAAAGAAAACAAACAAACAAACAAACAAAGAAAAAGAAAAAGAAAAAGAAAAAGAAAACAAGCCTATGCTAGGGTTGACTTAGACCTAGACGATTCCTAACTGGTTAGACTGTGATTGGTAGTGAAAAGTGCATTTTTATCATTATATTTACCATCACATTTTCATATTTATTCCTATAATTCTGCACATTTATTAATATTTTGTGATTTATTGTGTGCAGGCCTCGAAATAATAAAAGAAAGAATTAAAGCCTAAAAAGAGCCCAAAAGCCCACATTTAAAGCTCAAGTGCAAAAGTGCAAATATTAATTATCAAAATTGCAAATACACAAGGGCCAAAGTTGCAAATATTAAAGAAGAGGGAAGGATAGACTTCTATTCAACCCTAAAAACTTGCATATGAGGATAAAAGCCAAAGAAGGAGAATTTAAGATCACAAATTCGTGGATAAAAGATTTGGGATCTAGGTAACTTGATTCCCAAGTTATATCCAAATCCAAAGATTAAGAGCCAGGATGCAGCTTCCAGAAGGAAAAGCCCAGATGGACGGACCAGGAGAAGCCACGCGCCAAAGCGCGTGGCCAGCCGCCACCATAAGGCCGCGGAAACGCGGCCCAAACCGCGAAAACGCGGCAATCCAGTCATATCCAGGGAACCGCCTTCGTGGACGACTTCGACTGGGACTCTACCTCCTTCTGCTCCTATAAATACCTCCTGCAGTGCAACCGAGAAGAGCGTCCAGAGGCAGAGCCAGAGGGCCAAATCTAGGGTTTTCTTTAGTTTGTAGTCTAGGTTAGATTTTCGTTTTCTTTTTGTAATTTTTGTATCTGAGAGTGGAGGAAGCTTTCATGGAGGAAGGAGTCCATGCTTGTACTGAGGTGACAGCGGTGTAAGCCTACTTTTCTTCTATTGTTAATGAAATCCACTTGAGGTTTATCTTTGTTATTTCTATTCTTGTTATTTGTGTTTTGTTCTTGTTTTATTTTTCTATTCTTGTGTTATTCTCTCTAATGACTTGCAAACCGTGAGATCCGAACGCTTCGAGACTGCCTAGCAAAGAAGAGCACTTGATGGCCTATGGAGATGAACAATCCTTCTTTAGATTGTCTTTTCTTTTCATAGCGTAGGTAGCGAAGGTGGACGATCCTATACGCCATACTTGCACGCCTTCCAAGACAGGGTAAGTCGTCGCGAACAGATCAAAGGTAAGCAAGGTAGAAGAGGTTTGTACGTGTTATAGTTTCTTTCTTTTCATTTCTTTAGTTTAGATCTCACACTACCATATTCTCAATTTCTTTTCACACTTCATTGTAAATATCATCATAACTAATAATAAAAAAAAACATTAGAGATAACTTATTGACAAAGCTTCCATCGCTAGTCCCTCCCAGAGGATCACGACCCGCATAGCCACTGCTACCGTAGATTAGAATTGAGAACCTTGCACAACTACTTCTAAATCTAACATCTTTATTTTTGTGTGCAGGTAAAAACTCGATCAACAAATTGGCGCCGTTGCCGGGGAGGGACGGTAAGTTTTTCTCTAAAATAAAAAAAGTTATTAACTAATTCTTTTATTCTTTTTTGTTTGTAGGTTTGGAGAACAGAAAAACAGCAGCAGAAGTGGACATATAGCAACTCTGTGCCTCTGCCCTCGAAGGCAGAGCAGCAGAGCCTGTTACTTTGCCGCGCAAATGCGGCAATAGCCGCGGTTCCGCGACAGTAGCAGTGAACTACTGATCAATTTTTCTGCAGGTTGCTGAAAATTGTAATATCTGCTTTCTGCTCTGTTAAAATTTGTTATGTGATAACCCTACTTACTGCTAATTAATTCAACAGTAAAATATTTGTTGTTAATGATAAAAATTGATTAGACGTTTGCATATTAGGCACGTGTCTTTTCAATTACTTTATTTTACTGTTGAAGAGTGCTGGAGCAAGGTACGTTCGCATTGCATGTAGAATAAGACTCATCTCTTGGTTGATTTTCATGCTTTGAGTGAATCTTATTTACATATCTTGTACACTTGCACAAAAATATCTTAAGGGCATAACCCATTAACAAGATAAGGTGGGGATTTCATCACCCTTCCTTAGCCCAAAAATCATATCCAAGCACTCACTAACCCAAGCCTAACTTAAAATTAGTAGACGTTGGCCCTAGGGACATCTCGGACTCAATTAGGAGATTATCCTAAGGGGGAACAGTGCTGGAAGTTGACTCCTGCCAAATCAGTCTCTAGGAAGGAGATTGAGGGCCGAAAGCCCGAAGATTGGTGGTTATTTAATTAAGGAACGTCTTTGACGGAAAACCTCCCACCACTCTTGCCCTGACCTGGCTGATTAACTTGTGGTCAAAGTCTGCACCCTACCTCCCGTGGACAGTCTAACCAGTTAGGAGTCGTCTAGGTCATAGGTCTACCCTAACTTAGGTTAGAATTTTTTTCTTTTTTGTTTGTTTGTTTTTTTTTTTTATTTGTGTTGGTGTGATATGGCATATATAATAATTTTTCCAACTTTAATCCATATTACACACCTAACTCTTTTTCGGATATTACCAACCCGGCATATCATAATTTTGACCAATCTAGTATGTCGGAATGGTCTTATCCGAATGAATATAACCCATACCCCCCATCTTATGACCATAATTTTCATACTTTCAACTCTTCACAGAGTTCATGGGGTTTCGTTTCCCCCGAGTCCAATTTTCAACCGACTTGTCCTCCGTCTCCACCTTGTCCACAATGTTCCCAAGAGTCATACTCTGATCCACCCATTCAGAATAGAATACCATCTATCGAGAAAATGATAAGTATGCATGAGTCCAAGCAACAATTACCATCAATCGCAGACATGATTATGCGTGAGTCCACCGACTCAAAACTTCATCATGATTACACTTCATCCTTTCAAGTCCAATCACAACATGATGAACCTATCAACTATGAAAGGATGCTTGCAGCCATGACTCAGGCTAGATTAGCCCGTGATCGTGAAATAGATCTGATGGTTCAATCTTTACATTCTCACCGTTCGGCCATTTCTGCTTTTGCTGACCACTCTCTTAGAGCCGACGAACCAAGTTGCTTTGGACAACAAGATTCTAATTCAGTGCCATCATGTGAACTTGTCGAAACTTCAAATTTTGATAACTTGACAAGTTTTTCCTTTCCTGAAATAGAACTTGAGCATGAATATGATCATGATCTTCCACTTGATGATTCAATTTTACTTCCTGATTTAATAATGACTCCGGTATCGCCACCTGATTTTACTTTTCCCGAGTCAACATTGGATCCTGTTCCAATTCATCATGAAATTGAGTTACCCATTTTGATGATCATATTGAACTTGACCAATTGTGCAATTTTGAAAGTCCCATGGATAAATTGGCAAGTTCTCATTTTTATGAAATTGAACCCAATGAGAAATGTGACCTAGATTCTCAAATCTGTGATCAAGTTCAAATTCCCGAATCACTATTGACTCCTGTTTTGTTACCCGACTTAGGTAATCTTTTAGAGTCAGTCTTGATTCCCACACCTGTCATTCCTGAACTTGAATCACCAATATTGAGTCACATTCCATTGTGGGAGAATTATTGTGGACTTGAGCTTCAACTTATTGATTTGGACCACTTCCTGAACCTAGCCCGACTCCTGAACCATTACTTGATTTAAGTTTCTTTCCTGAGTCGGTATTCGTTCCCATAATTACGACGTCCAAGTCAATCATTCCATCTTTTCACACTCCATTTTGGGACAAGGCGGTTGGCACAATTGACTCTGAAATTTATTATGAAATTTGAAAATTTGATGAGGTGGAAATTTTAAAAATGGATCACACATACATTTTCGTGGGTTATGTAAAGAAAATTTCTGGTGGGTTCCACCAAATTTTATGTTATCTTGATTGGGTAGCAACGCTTGGCCCAATTAGACCACCACCGGAACCACCACCTTAAGGTAACTTCTGCCTTCCCTTGTTCTTTTTCATGCATATATGCATTCATTCATACATTGAGGACAATGCATGAGATAAGTGTGGGGTGGGCTTTACTAACATACTAACATAGGTAGAAACTAACAAAAATCTGCTAAAAAAAAATCTGAAAAAAAAACTTATAAAAAGGACAATATTTTGACTTATCTTTTGAAAGAAATCTAAGTTAGTCTTAAGAATTAGAAAAATCATGATTAGGATTTCTAAAAACTTGGTCAAAATAAATAATTGTTAAATTTTTAGGTATAGGAGGAGAAATTGAATAAGTAGTTAGTCTTGATTTTTACCTTAATGAAATTTGCATACCTAATGCATATCTAGGATTCTAAGATAAAGACCCCTGTGCCTCATAAAAAAAAATATATATATCCTTAAAAAAAAAATTTCACCAATTAAGCTGGATACATGTGCCTCAAGAAGCATAAGTATTCATGCCTAAAGGTGAGTAAATAAAATAAAGTCCTTAGTTTTGTGGCCTAGTTCACTCGAATTTGAGTCCGCGGGGTGTTTTCTCACTTGGTGCCCTAAAGCCGACTAGTTTGGGAGCCACGACTTTAAGTTCGCTACATGGGTGGATTAGAAAGCCTAAGAAAACTAAGAAATATTACATATGTACTAACACATCTAATAGTCAATTAGTTAGGTATGAGGGCCTCAAGAAGCCTTGATGCTTATACGAAAGAAAATTAGATGCGTTATACATATTAAAAAAAATTTAAACAAATAAAAAGGCATGAAAGTCCAAGTTAAGGAATTCCTAGTAAAAATTCATAAGGATGCATATGATTTTTGGTAACGAAAAAGACTATACACAAAATTCAATTTTGATCCTTACTTAAAAATGAAAACAATTTACTTTATAAAGACTAAGTTTGAAGAATGAATAAAATGATAATCCTAAAATCTTATAGACTACTTAGTCTTTGCAAAGTATTTCAAATATTTCCTTTTTATGGATTTTGTGGGTGTAATCCGCTGAAAACCCTCACGAGACAACACTCGTCCTCTAGGGTAACCTAGGGGTTTAACGGCTTGTTGCACGTGCTAAGTGCAACCGTGATTCCTACGAAAGTGAGTTAGGTTAGATTAATTTTTCTTTTCTTTCTTTTTCTTTGATTTTTACTCGAGGACGAGCAAAAAGATAAGTGTGGGGGTGTGATTGGTAGTGAAAAGTGCATTTTTATCATTATATTTACCATCACATTTTCATATTTATTCCTATAATTCTGCACATTTATTAATATTTTGTGATTTATTGTGTGCAGGTCTCGAAATAATAAAAAGAAAGAATTAAAGCCTAAAAAGAGCCTAAAAGCCCACATTTAAAGCCCAAGTGCAAAAGTGCAAATATTAATTATCAAAATTGCAAATACACAAGGGCCAAAGTTGCAAATATTAAAGAAGAGGGAAGGATAGACTTCTATTCAACCCTAAAAACTTGCAGATGAGATAAAAGCCAAAGAAGGAGAATTTAAGATCACAAATTCGTGGATAAAAGATTTGGGATCTAGGTAACTTGATTCCCAAGTTATATCCAAATCCAAAGATTAAGAGCCAGGATGCAGCTTCCAGAAGGAAAAGCCCAGATGGACGGACCAGGAGAAGCCACGCGCCAAAGCGCGTGGCCAGCCGCCACCATAAGGCCGCGGAAACGCGGCCCAAGCCGCGGAAACGCGGCAATCCAGTCATATCCAGGGAACCGCCTTCGTGGACGACTTCGACTAGTGCTCTACCTCCTTCTGCTCCTATAAATACCCCCTACAGTGCAACCGAAAAGAGCGTCCAGAGGCAGAGCCAGAGGGCCAAATCTAGGGTTTTCTTTAGTTTGTAGTCTAGGTTAGATTTTCGTTTTCTTTTTGTAATTTTTGTATCTGAGAGTGGAGGAAGCTTTCATGGAGGAAGGAGTCCATGCTTGTACTGAGGTGACAGCGGTGTAAGCCTACTTTTCTTCTATTGTTAATGAAATCCACTTGAGGTTTGTCTTTGTTATTTCTATTCTTGTTATTTGTGTTTTGTTCTTGTTTTATTTTTCTATTCTTGTGTTATTCTCTCTAATGACTTGCAAACCGTGAGATCCGAACGCTTCGAGACTGCCTAGCCAAAGAAGAGCACTTGATGGCCTATGGAGATGAACAATCCTTCTTTAGATTGTCTTTTCTTTTCATAGCGTAGGTAGCGAAGGTGGACGATCCTATACGCCATACTTGCACGCCTTCCAAGACAGGGTAAGTCGTCGCGAACAGATCAAAGGTAAGCAAGGTAGAAGAGGTTTGTACGTGTTATAGTTTCTTTCTTTTTATTTCTTTAGTTTAGATCTCACACTACCATATTCTCAATTTCTTTTCACACTTCATTTAAATATCATCATAACTAATAATAAAAAAAACATTAGAGATAACTTATTGACAAAGCTTCCATCGCTAGTCCCTCCCAGAGGATCACGACCCGCATAGCCACTGCTACCGCGGATTAGAATTGAGAACCTTGCACAACTACTTCTAAATCTAACATCTTTATTTTTGTGTGCAGGTAAAAACTCGATCAGACTGTCCACGGGGGGTATATTGTCAGAATCTGACCACAAGTTAATCGGCCAGGTAGGGGCAAGATCGGTGGGAGGTATCCGTACCGGAGCAACGAGCCTAATTATGCCAAATCACCGTTCTTCGAGGTTTCGCCTCTCAATCCCCAACCTTAGATACCGATTTAGCAAGAGTCAAATTCTAACAACTTCTCCCTTAGGTCAATCTCCTAAATGAGTCCGAGATGTCCCTAGGGGCCAACGTCTAGCAATTTTTATTAGGCTTGGGTTGTGTGAGTGGGGAGGTGATTTTTGGGCTGTGGGAGGGTATGACTTCCCACCTTATGTTGTTTTTGGTTTTGCCCTTAAGTTAAATTTGTGCGAGTGTGCAGTATAGATAAGAATGAACACAAAAATACGAGTAAATCACTGAAGTGTTTGTCCTATACTATATGCAATGCAATATGTACACCTCCTATCAGTATCACAACAACATAAGAATAAAATACAGTATATTGGAATGAAAATTAACACGTGCCTAGATGCAAATGTCTAAACCGTTTTAAAGCATCTAATTTCTGTATTTTAGTACATACAATTTTGAAAAAGGCAGGCATGACTCGTCCTTACCCACTTGAATGGGACTCAATACCATATCCGTTAAAGTTTAAACCACCTACGTCACATACGTATGATGGTAAAAGCTCGCCAAACCAACATATCTATTACTTCCGGTCTCAGACTGGTAATGTCATAGATAACGATGCTATTATGGCTAGATTGTTTATTGGTACTCTCAAAGTAGTAGCTTTCGACTGGTTCAGAGGCCTTCCACCAAGCTCTATTAATTCTTGGATCGATTTAGAGACTCAGTTCCTTTCTCGTTTTTATGAGGATGACACTGAGGTGACCATGGATAAACTTCTCTCCACTGTGCAGAAAAAAGGAGAATCTATCTGTGATTACATTGAACGGTTCAGAAACTTATCTTTGATGTGTTTGGAAGGGATGCCATTGCCTATGTAGTTACAGATATGTAGGCATAACTTCCTGAACCAAGTGCAGATTCGCATGGGAGCTGTCAAGGCCCATACCTAGAAAGAACTAGTTGAGCAAGCCGAAATAGCCGAGAAGTCAGCTAAAAAGTTTGAGCCGTCTACACCCAAAGGCAAATGGGGTATGAATAATAAAGGGTGCGGCAAGATGGCACAATCTTCCCAAGCCAAAGGGAAAGAGACTATGTCCGTGGAGTTGCCAGGGATACTCCTCCGAAGACCAAGAAGAGCGTGACGTCAACAATCAGGAGTTTATGTTTTCTCCGAAGCAATCTCCTTCAAAGATGAGCAGGCGGTTACAATATTCTATTTTCTCCAAAAGGGAATAAGTTGAAGCTGCCAGATGCTCGACGCCCTAACGAAGTGGGACACATAGATGATCCCAATTATTATCTTTTTCATAGGATGGTTCATCATCCTACCAACAAATGCTTTGTCCTCAAGGACAACATTCAGGCTTTAGTCGACGCCAGGGTTCTAACTTTAAAGTCAGAACAAAAGAAAGTCACAGCAAACATGGTGACTCTCGAATTCAGTACTATGCCAAAGGTCACAGTCCCTGATGGACCTCCTCCAATCCCTAAGGCACGACTGGAGATAAATAATCCTTCAGCTAAACAGTAAGAGGCCAAAGGTCTTGTTCCCTTGACATTGAAAACTACAGAAATCACGTGGGTTCATCCAGACCTTGCCCAAGACAAACAATGGGATTCAAAGAATTCAAGTTAAAGGGGAAATCATGCAACGTTGTCTTTATTTTTCCAGATGATGACAACATAACGATAGCTTATCTTAGCGATTTGAAAATGAGAGGCATACTTTCACGGCATAAGCTGATGCACTTCAACCAATGGGTACTCGGTGGGAAATCATACTTAAAACAATATGAGAAAACTATTGACGAGACACAACAACTAACGATGTCAGTGGAAATACTTGTTCCAGCTTCAGTCCTGACTTCAGGAAAAGAAAAGCATAAAGAAGTCTGGTTTGATCGCGTCTTGCAGAAATCTTCAGGCCTGAGACTTGATGTTCCTTTCTGCTTTAATCTATTAGCCCAGCTGGCTAATATTCCAGCTCGTATCACCATACATGAGCTGCTTCGTCTCTCGAAAGATACAAGAGAGGTACTCAGGGACACACTGGCTAATTCAGAATCATTTCTGACATATGTGCCAGAAACCCCTGGAGATGACAGTCAATCCTTGTGTACTGAATGTCATCGTGTACAATCAAAAATACCTACTATCACTTTCACTGCTGAGGACATGCTCCTCAAGGACAATAAACACGACTGACCTTTGTACTATACTGAATACATCGGCTCGATATGCATCGAAAGGATATAGGTTGATTCAGGGTCCGCACTCAACATCATTCCCAAAAGGCTCCTCTACTTCCTTGGGATACCGCTTTATCGGCTTTCTGCAACAACTACTACGATATATGATTTTAATGCAGGAAGTAATCACCCACTAGGAAAGATTCGACTCTGTTGTCGAATAGGAGACCTGAAATTAGAAGTAACGTGTTACGTCATTAACACTGACACATCATACAACTTATTGCTTGGACGACCTAGGATCCATGCTAACTGGATCTTTCCTTCTACTCTGCACTAGTGCTTCAAGTACGTAGAAAATGATGCAATGGTACGAACGGTGTTCGCTAAAAAATAATAATTCAAAGGGGTGAAAAATTAATTTACTAATGCTCTCCTATATCAGGAAGCTAATAAAGTGTCAAAAGAATCGTTGCCTGAAGATGACGATAGTGGCAATGAAGCGGATTTGCAATCTGGAGAAGACACACCAGCTACCTTTGCTTGTGAACCAATTATAGCATATTTTAATAATCCTCAATGTAATAATCCCATTGGGGATGATGATGAATGGGTAATTAATGAGAATGTTACTTTTGATTATCTTGAGAGTGTTGAATTATTTGAATCTGTCGACAACAGCTTTATACACATGCCTTTTCCTGTACTAAGCATGACAAGTACACCTGTAGAGTGTGGAGAGGGTTTGTTTTTGTGGTCTCTCCATCCAAAAGGAGTCAATCGCCGATAGCATTTGGTAGGGCCCAACTACAAAGGTCTGCAGGAATAGATTCAAGTTCAGACTCACAACCCCCGAAATTTTTCCATTATGCACGATCAACACACCTTATTATGCGAAAAATGGGGTACAACCTACAGCATGTTAAAGGTTTGAACTTCAAAAAAGGACGACACGGTTTCTACAAAAATTCGTGCCAAAAGGGAAGCCGACAAATTACTATGATAAAACACACAGGGGGTAAGGATATATTACACCTCCTACTCTGTTTCAATCCGAAGACAACGAATTGATCCCGTCAAATTCTGTCTGTTCATCTGAATGGGAGTCAGATGTTAGTACAGGGATGCTTTTCAAGAATCTCTTCATCAATATGACTTCGATCAATTAATTGGAGCATGACGAGGCTATTGAAATGACACTGAACCATGGCTTAGCAACTTGACTTCCAGTGGGAAAAGCGATTCGAATAACGTGAACCACCTACTAAGGATAGGGTGATTCAGTTTAATTTGGGCAGTCAGGATCACCCTAAACCCATCTCTATAAGTGAGAGTTTATCACTTACAGAAAAAGAAGAATTGATAGCACTCGTACGAGAGTATATCGATGTCTTTGCATGAAATTATGAAGATATGCCCGGTCTTGATCCGGAAATAGCCATGCATCGGTTAAACATTAAGCCTGACGTCAAGCCAGTGAACAATAACAACGATGATTTTGCCCTGACATTATGGAAGCTATTGAAGCTGAAGTCCATAAACTAATCACATGTGGCTTCATATGGGAAGAACAACATCCAGATTGGGTCGCTAACATTGTCCCCGTTCTTAAAAAGAATGAAAAAATTCGGGTCTGTATTGACTATATTGATCTCAATACAGCCTGCCCTAAAGACAAATTTCCATTGCCCATCACTGACGTCATGATTGACAATACCTATGGCTTTAAGAGAATGTCTTTTATTGATGGCTTCTCAGGGTGCAATCAAATCAAGATGTACCCAGAGGACGAGAAGCATACTTCATTTAGGACGCTATTGGGGGTATACTGCTATACTGTGATGCCCTTCGGATTAAAGAACGCAGGAGCAACTTATCAATGTGCAATGAATACAATTTTTCTAACCACCTTTGAAAAATGGTGGAATTCTATGTCAACGACATTGCTGTCAAAAGTCGCGATAAGAATGATCATCTTCATGACCTAAAAACAATGTTCGGTATAATGCGAGCCCATCAGTTGAAAATGAACCCAACAAAGTCCTTGGGGGTTTCAAGTGGTAAGTTCCTGGGATTCATTGTCACGCCAAAAGGAATTCATCTTGACCCAGACAAGGTCAAAGCTATTCAAATCGTGCATCCACCTAAGAATCTCAAATAACTCAGGGGTCTGCAAGGTAGGTTGGCCTATTTCAGAAGATTTATCGCAAATCTCTCGGGCCGTTGTCAACCATTCACCCGGCTTATGAAAAAGGTGTGTTTCTTTTGTATGGAATAAAACTTGTCAAGAAGCTTTCGAGGATATCAAAAGATACCTCACTAAACCCCCAGTCTTAGTGGCTCCCACATCAAGAAAACCAGTGTTGCTTTATATAAAAGCTATGGATCATTCTCTTGGTGCTCTGCTTGCTCAAAAGAATGATGACAGTCACGAACAGGTCATTTACTATCTGAGCAGGACTTTGATAGGAGCTGAGTCCTGGTATAAGCCTATTGAATGTTTAGCCCTTTTCTTTGCTATTCAAAAGACGCGACATTACTGGTCGGCCAAACCATGCATGTCATTTCCAGAGTTAATCCTTTGCGTATCCTCATGACGAAACCAGGATCGCTGAATTCAAGGTTAGCTAAGTGGGCCTTCCTCTTGTCTCAATATGACATGCTCTTTGTCCCTCAGAAGGCAGTCAAAGGTCAGGCGCTTGCAGACTTTCCAGCGGCTCATCCGTGTTTGGTGGGAAAAATTAAAAGCGTGTAAATTCTTTATTTGACTATAAAGAAAGTTACAACGGATCAATAATCTAATTATAAGAGAGGGAAGATACTCAAGCTCAAATTCTCCCTTTGTTTAGTGCTAGGTCTTGATGTAGCGATGGAAAGTGAATCTTATTTTCTGTTGACCGGTGAACGTCACGATCTTTTGGGAATCTTCTCTTTGGCTGGTGGATGAAGTAACACAACTTCTGTCCAACAAAAATCTCAAAGAGATTTTAGGCAAGAACAAACTTGAACTCAGCAAGTTGTTAGAAGAGTTACTCTTTTGTATTTCTCAGCTGGAGATTCTGGTCTTTCTAAGGCTTACAACTAAAATTCTTCTGACCAAAACTTTTGACCCCTCTTCAATAGCAAACTGAGCTATTTATAGGAGTTTAGGGGTAAAATTGTCCCCTAAAAATACTTTATAATGGGGGTTAACTCCCTCATTACGTGGGCAGTAATGACCCAGTAATGAGGTAGTTATAACCGAGATGTGGGCTTTAAGCCTCACGTTTTGCTGTTGAGGTAATTCTTGAGAAATGCGAACTTCAAGTTCTGTGTTTAGCTTCCTTGAGACGCGGCCTTTGGGCTCTGCGTCTGGGTATTACATGGATGACTGAGTTGCAAGTTTCAAGCTCTGTGTCTTAGCCATTATAGCGAAGCAAAGACGCGAGTTTCGACTCTTGCGTCTTGGTACCTCAGTGATGCTGAGACATTGCTTTTAAACTCTGCGTCTTGGTTATTATAGTAACATTGAGACGCGGGTTTCAACCTTCGTGTCTTGGTGCTACGCTAGTGGCCATGCTGCCTAGCGTCTGGAGTTTGGACTCTGCTTTCTGATGACTTGTCCTCAGTGATTTTTGGACAGTCTACAGAACCCCCTCCAAAGTTTTTGATACTCCGCGGTTGACTGAGACAGATTTCGAAATACTTTAGACTTTGATTGAATTCATGCTTCTCATGATTGGACTGACAATCATTTGAGATGCTCAGAGCTTGATCCTGTCCGGAATGTGGTCTTCGTGAGCGTACTGTAAAACCCTTTAAGACCTCCAGAGATGATCGTCATGAGTGTCTAGATTGCAGTCTAGACCTCCTCAGTTCTCTAAGCTGGTTGTTGGTGTACTGTTGAAATGGGGGTAAATAGTCGTCAGCTTGTGCCAGTGTACTATTGAATGATTACAGAAGCGAAGACTAAATGCAAGTCTTGTAGACACTAAGGTCATGTAGCTTTAAAGACGTGCTCCTCATTCTAAGTGGGGACACGTCTATTACTTTGCTGAAGAGGTGCGACCTTTGAAGGGACGCGATCTTTGACGTGAAGATACGGCTTTCACTCTGTTGAATAGACGCAGCTATTACTTTATTGAAGAGACGCAACCTTTGGAGGGACGCTACTTTATTAATGTGAGATGCGCATTCTGGGCGCGTTCCCACATGTCTAGCAGAGTTGAGGGGACATCTTTCCTTTAACGCGTGAAATTCGCGTCCGTTCAAGATGCGTGCCACGCGTCGGGTGAAGATTGGGTCTCAAGACACGCGCCGCGTATCTCTGCAGATTACTGTGCCTATAAAAGACAACAGTCATTCAGGAGTCATCATTAGACTCTTCTTCTTCTCCGCTGAGCCTTATGTCGAGAATTAAGAAAAGCTTAAAGCCTTTGCACTTTCCTTCGTCTTTATCACCGATTCTACGGTTAAAGTGGCACCAAAGACCAAGCATGTTGTCTCGTCCTCAAGCGTTGTCGCTCTAGAGGTTCAAATGGGCGGTCCTTCCATGCAGGAGCCCCCATTTAAGGTAGTAATATCATCTGAACTTGTTTCCACCATTAAAGGGGCTTAAAGAGTTCTCTTTGTAGGTCACCTAGAGGAGGGTGAAAAGGTGACTAGCTAATCTAATGATGAACAAATGTGGAATTAAAACTATTAATGCAAACTAAAACTATTAAGCTAAACACACCAAGTATAACACAAGAGTGTAGCCGAATTCACAGTGAAGGGCTCTGGACTATCTCCTCAAGATTCCTCTAGATTAAGAGTTTAAGGTGCCACTGTGGCTCTCTTGGTTGAATACAAATGTGAGCAAACAATCCCAAGCATATAACAATTAAGCATATAATATTATCAAGCATATAAACAGATAAGCAATGTAAGCATGCAAGATATATAAACACAAGTTAGAGATAGAGGGAGCAATCGCAAACACGGGAGAATTGTTTCAAGGTTCGAGCACCCTCCTCTACGTCCCCGCCTTCAACACTATGAAGGATTTTCACTAAAATCGATCCCACTGGATCACTCGGTGCCATAACATCTACAACGAGTTCACATTAGAACTCAAAACCGCAAGTCCCTCACTTGTTCCTGCAAGAACAAACACATGCAAGCACACTAGCTTGCCGAGGCCGCACCTCTTACAACTCCTCCAACAACACGTCGGAACACTTAGTGATTACTTCACTTGATCACCACAAAACACTTCTTCACCAAGGCACAACCTCTACAGCACTTCTCAATACAAAGATGTAGACTTGTGATCACTTCTCTTGATCACAAAAAAAAACTCTCATATAGGATAGATATGAAAGTTTAAAGCTCAAGTATGTGTGAGAAAAACTAAGATAGAGATGTGGAGAAAAACTCAAGAAATCACTTTTGAAAACCACTCTTGAAAATTCTCCTTTTGATATGGAAGTATTTGCACTGATACAAGTGGAGGAAAACCTCTGAAATAGATGAAAAAGCTAGCTTGAAAATCCACTCAAAATTTTGTTGAAAACAGCCCAAAACAGCCCCAATATATAGGCCTCAAAAACTAGCTGTTGGGGTCCAACTCAGCAGAAAAGTCTATTGTCGGTCGACCCGCCGGTTGACCTGCCAACGGTCAAGTTTCTAATTGTTGTAGCCAACCGGTTTACCTCCTGGTCGACCGTGCTGAGGCTTTGACCTACCGGTCGACCGGGGCCAGATCCAGAAAGCAGAGCTCTCGGCCGGTCAACCGCCCAGTCGACAGGGGCCAGATCCAAAGAGCAGAGCTCTCTGGATGGTCGATCGCCTGGTTGACTGGCCCACTAGCCAGTGGCCGTGCATGTTTTGTGCACATTGATCGACCGCCGATCGACCGACTTCTGGATCGGTCGACCGTCCGGTCGACCGGCAGAAGGTCAGGTCAGACATATTTTGGGATTAAAACTTGATCTTTTTAATTTTAATAAAATCCCATAAAAACACATAAAATCTAAAAAAATGAGTTCTTTGAAATACTTTGAAGTACAATATGTGTGATCAAAATTCAACACATATTGCAAACATTTTGAACCATTTTTGTAATATAGAATTTTAGCCTTAAACAATAATCTGTATTTTTCAAAAATCAATCTCCAAATTGAAAAACGATTTTTTCAAAACATCTCCAGATACAAAAACAAGATAACTTAAACACTTTTGAAGCATAGTGTGTATGGATATGATCCAATACACATATAAGATGAAATATCTATGTTTTTGACAATAAGCTCTAAAATAGGTTTTGATAAATACAAACTCAAACACATGATATAGAACACTAAATAAGTTTTTCTAAACTTTTGAACCAACACTATGAATGGATGAAATCCAAAGCACATTAAACTATATAACTTGTTCTGTTGAACTCTAATCATGAAACATAAAGATATATACTATGAAGCTCAAAAATCAAAACGGTATTTTCTAAAAAAAATATATTTATGAAAACACGTAAAATTTGTGTGTGTGTATATGAACTTGAGCAATCCACAACTAATCTATCCTTTACATTTTATCTAAAAGTAAATCTTAACACTTGCAAAACTAAACACAAGTCTTCTTGAAAATCTTCTTCTCCTTCTTGACTTGGTCCAAACCTTGATCCATGAGTTAGACTCCTCTTGAGTACTTGATTCGGTCTTGATGTGCAAGCTCTTGAATCAACACGTGCTAGCTCCAAAATTTGACTCCAAATCTTTTGTTGAAGCTAAACACCTACTATGATCTTGGTCAAATATCTGAGACTAAATAAACACAAGATCATCAGTACTATAACTACATGAGTTAATCATCATCAAAACTAGAGTGATGGGCCTTTGGGCCAACAATCTCCCCCTTTGATGATGACAAAACTCATGGAGTTATATATGCATGGATTAAAGTTAAGCTTCATAGAAGCTCCCCATTAACTCATGCATAGCAATAAACAAAAAGATATTCAATACAGTGCATAAACTAACAGAAACATATATGCATAAACAAGGAGATAAATAGGCATAAACACCAAATTCTTCTCCCCTTTTGCATAAATAAGAAAATAAACATGCATATATAAACTCTCGAAATTCTTCTCCCCTATTTGTCAATTCATCAACAAAGGGGCGAAAACATACAGATAATAAAGATATCTATGTGATATACATTCATGAAGAGGAGAGACATAAAGTTAGCTCTCCCTGCATACATGCATTATATGAAGAAGGGATGATAAGACCCTGACCCACATAAAACATAATATACAATATATAAGCGGAGATTTTAAGCTCCCCTTACACACGTATATCACATAAAGAAGAGATGTCAAGCTTCTCAATTTGTGATACACTCAAATTGAAAAACACCTAGAGGGGGGTGAATAGGTGTTAATGCTAATCTAATGATCTTTTTAAACAAGTATGTATGTATGATGCAAGCGGTCACTCAAAATAAGAAATTGAAGCCGAATTTCTCGTGAAGGGCTCTAGAACTTCTCCTCTTTGATTCCTCTAGATTATGAGTTGAGGCGCATAATACTTTCTCGTTGAAATGAGTAAAGACCGAAAATGTAAGTAAATGAAATGAGTGCAATAATGAAGTGCAAGCAAGAGGTATCACAAGATAGAAATGTAAAGCAATGAAAAACAATAAGGAAACCAATCGTAAACACAAGTAATTTGTTTCGAGGTTCGAGCCACTGCTCTACGTCCCCGCTTCCACCACCGTGAAGGATTTTCACTAAATCCGCAAGGAATTTCCACACCGGAACCTACACCCAAGGGGATTACAATGATCTACACAAGACCGGAGTACCCAACTCAACCAATCCAACCTCTACACAAGAGGGATCTCAACACAAGAAAATACAAGTCACTAGGTGATCAAAAGATCACAAACTTCTCTTTTACAACTTCTTATAGAATGGAGTTGATTTTTGGCTTAAAAAAGTGAAGTGAGAAAAATTTCAGTTGTAACGAAGTAAAAAGAGCTTGGAAAAACAACTGGAAGCTTTCACCAAAGAAAGCACTTTAGAGAATGAAAGCTTGAAAACTTTTCTTTTCTTTTGAAACTTAAAAAAAAAAGGATTTTTCTTTTTTCAACAAAGGACCAATGACATCTATTTATAGGGATTTTCTAAATGCATTTCGTCATTTAATCTAGGTCAAAAGGTCAGATTATAGCCACAAGAAAATCAGAGATAGCTGAAAAATACATCAAAATCAAAACAGAAAACAAATTCCAAGAAAATAGTCGTTGGGGGCTGCTGGCGGCTGGCGGTCAACCGGGCCGGTCGACTGGCAGTCTATATGGCAAAAGAGCCGTGGGACTCGGTCGACCGGTCTGGTCGACCGCTGGCTAAACAAACAGAATAATTGAACTGTCGGTTGACCGGGCTGATCGACGAGACTAAGGGTCTTGCAGTCGGTCGAAGGTCGGTTGACTGGCCCGGTCGACCGGCAGACGTGCACAGACGTGCGCGCCAAGGCCACAAGGCCCGGTCGATCGGTCCGGTCGACCGATCTGGCCTGAAATAGATTCGGTCGACCGCCCGATCCACCGTTAGGCCTGAAACAGATTTTTTTGCAAATATTTTTTAAACTTTGAAGAATTTTAGAAATATTTTTAAATGGTCTGAGATTGATTAACATGCTATAGGAGTTGAAATACATGTTTTACACTAGATATAAAAATATGAAATCTTTTGAGACATGTATATCAATCAAGATATGCACCTAATCCAACTAACCAAAACAAAACTTATTTTGAAAAGTGAAAATGTGTGTGTGTGTTTTCTTGAGCCAACTTATCATAACCTTACTCTTTAACATACTAATTCTTACAATGGTTCTAGGTGACTACAAGATCTTCAATTTTGGGCTTCTCCATATGCATTGTTGAATAGCTTGAATCCTTGATCCCGAATTGAGTCAACTTGAGTCAAAAATACCTTCCTTTAGGGAAGAAAACATCTTGAATCCTTAGAACCCTAAAACACACTTAAACACTAAAAATGATTAGTACAAATAACTATTATATTTGATAATCATTAAAACTCCAAAACCGGGTGATTGTGACCTTGGGCCAACAATCTCCCCTTTTTAATGATGACAAAACATATGAGTTATTTAACAAAAGAAATGAGAAAGGAGCTTGGAGGCTCCCCCTCAAATCATGCTATATCATGCTATATACATGAATGAATAGTATGAAAAGAAAACTATACATATGAATGAATAGCATCAAAAACAATAACTCAAAACTTAAACGAAAAACACAACTTTTTCTCCCCCTTTTTGTCATACACAAAAAGGGTAAAAAATAATGTTTGAAAAAATGAAAGAAAATTTCATAAAATAACACAAACATTCAATTCACCACAAATGAAAGAAAATCTACTATAGTCTAGTGGTTTGTTAAAAATATCGGAAAGTTGAAAATCGGTAGAAACATAATCAATTACAATATCACCTTTCTCAAAATGATCTCTAAGAAAGTGATATCGAACGTCAATGTGCTTAGTCTTACTATGTTGATTTGCATTTTTAGTCATATGAATAGTACTACTATTATCACAAAATATTTTAATATGGTCATAATGCAAATCATAGTCAAGGAGAGTTGTTTCATCAAAGGACTTGTGCACAACAAGTTCCCGCCGCAACATACTCCGCCTCGGCGGTTGAGAGGGCTACCGAATTTTGTTTCTTGACCATGAAACAAGACAATTACCGAGAAATTGACATGTTCCACTTGTACTCTTCCTATCCACTCTACAACCCGCATAGTCGGCATCCGAAAAACTCGTCATTGAAAATTGTTCGGACTTCGGATACCACAAACCCATTCAATTGTGCCCTTAAGGTATCTAATAATGTGTTTTACTGCAATCAAATGGGACTCTTTAGGACACGATTGAAATCAAGCACAAAGACATACACAAAACATTATGTCCGGCCTACTAGCCGTTAAACAACAAAACTATCAATCATGCAACGATAGAGTTTAATGTCTACATTTGTACCTTGTTATCCTTGTCAAGCTTTGTGGTGGTAGCCATAGTGGAGTTTTGCTTGTCTTAGCCCTTCAAGCCCAAATTTCTTGATAAGTTCTTTCGTGTACTTGTCTTGATTGATGAAAATCCCATCCTTTCTTTGCTTGATTTGGGGACCATGGAAGTAGTTAAGCTCGCCCATCATAGACATCTCAAATTCCTCCTTCATGCATTATTCAAAGCTTGGAAAGATTTTCATTAGTAGAACCAAATATGATATCGTTAACATATATTTGAACTATAACTATATCTTTTTCAACATGTTTGGTAAACAAAGTAGTATCTATTTTTCCTTAGTAAACCATTTGAAATAAGAAATGAAGAAAGTCTTTCATACCAAGCCCTAGGGGCTTGTTTTAAACAATAAAGAGCTTTGTCTAGTTTGAAAATAAAATCTGATTGTGTAGGATCAACAAACCCCGGGGGTTGTTCAACATACACCTCCTCTTCAATAAATCCATTTAAGAAAGCACTTTTACATCCATTTGAAAAAGTTAAAATCTTTATATGAAGTAAATGCAAGTGTCATCTGTATGGCTTCAAGCCGTGCTACGGGTGCAAAAGTTTCCTCAAACTCGATACCTTCGACTTGAGTGTAACCTTGGGCCACTAACTTAGCTTTATTCCTAACAACATTACCCGACTCATCCAATTTGTTCTTAAAGATCCACTTAGTACCAATTGTTTGTCTATCGTGGGGCCTAGGAACAAGATGCCAAACTTGATTGCGCTCGAATTGATTGAGCTCCTCTTGCATGGCAAGCAACCAATATGAGTCGCCCTTGGCTTCGAGGATGTTCTTAGGTTTAAAATGAGAAATAAATGCATAGTGCTCACAAAGATCATGAAGTTTAGAACGATTAGTTATCCCCTTTGATACTTCACCTATAATAAGATCCTTGGGATGATGTGGAGTGAATCTCCAATCTTTTGGAAGTG